>VSMD01064127.1:0-60576 GCA_008750895.1 Mirza zaza | reverse complement strand
AAAAAAAAAGAAAAGACACAAATTATTAATATCAGGAATTAAAGAAAGGATACCACCTCAGAGCCTACAGACATTAAAAGGATAATAAGAATTCTACGAAGAACTTTACAGACATGACAACTTAGATCATGGGTTGGCAAACTCCCTATGGGCCAAATCTAGCTTGTTACCTGTTTTTATTCTTTTATTGAACACAGCCACACACATTTGTCTACATATTGTCTCTGACTGCTTTTACGTGATAACTACAAGGTTGAATAACTGTGACTGAGATCATAGGGCCTACAAAGTCTAAAGTATTTACTAGCTGCCCCTTAATAGAAAAGTTTGCTAAATTTAAGATTAGAGGAAATAGACAAATTCTTTGAAACATATAAATACCCAAACTGATTCAAAAAGAAATAAAACATCTGACTAGCTCTGTATCTATTAAAGGTACTGAATTTGTAGTTAAAGACATTCCTACAGAGAACTCCACGTCCAGGTGGCTTTTCTGGTGAATTCTATCAAGCAGTTAAGAATGCATTGATACTATTAATAATCCTACACAAACTCTTTCAGAAAAGAGAAGAGTAGGGAACACTTCCCAATTCATTCCATGAGGCCACTATTACCCTGATACCTAAACCAAAGACAGTACAAGAAAACTGTGGAGATAAGAAACTAGCCTCTAAAAATCAGCACTGAGCTGACCTATCACATTCTGATGGAAAGTTAAAAGAAAAAAAAGAACTAGTATGTACCCACATCTGAAGAATAAGAGATAAGATGACTCGCAAGCAACACACCATGAAACCTGAGTCCCCCCTTCCCTTAAGGCACAAGGTAATACAAATATCTTAAATTCCTAATGCAGAGGCTAACCCCCACCGCTGTCTACAGCTTCTATGGCTTCTTCACCTTCAACAGTAGCTGCAGTAAGACAGAGCACAAGACATATGGCCCCTTGGCCGTAACTACATTCTGACTTGCAACACAGAACAAAGCTATGGCTACGTCTTTAATGTCTGCCCTGATAACATGACAGTAATGTCACAGGAAAGTTCTCCCATGGCTCTAATAGACTTACATTTTTGTTTTTGTTTTTGTTTTGTTTTGTTTTTTAAGACAGAGTCTTACTGTGTTGCCCAGGCTAGAGTGCCGTGGCATCAGCCTAATTTACAGCACCCTCCAACTCCTGGGCTCAAGTGATTCTCCTGCCTCACCTCCCAAGTAGCTGGGACTACAAGCGTGTGCCACCATACCTGGCTGATTTTTTTTTTCTTTTTTTTTTTTTAGTAGAGAAGGGGTCTCACTCTTGCCCAAGCTTGTCTCGAACTCCTGAGCTCCAGCAATCCTCCCACCTCGGCCTCCCAAAGTGCTAGGATTAGAGGCATGAGCCACTGCGCCAGGCCTAAATTTAGGTTTTTATAAAGTACAACCTAGTCATACCAACTTCATACATTTTCTCCAAGCTCACTAGCACCCAGGCCAGTGGTGGCCATGCACACCTGTGGTGGGCTATCAAGTGTGACAGTTCTGCTAGGAAAGAACTGGGTCAAGCAGTGGCTGGCTGTGTCCATAGCAAAATGCTTTGACTTCTGAGACCAGACCTGGTTCCTTTAATACCTGAGCATTTGATGAGTACTAATGAAATGGAAGCCCACTCTGGCAGCCTCCAAAACTAAGGAAGGGTCCCTGTGGAAAAGAGCAATGGACAGTCATCTTACTTGAAGGGCATAAAGAGAGTCCCCCAACTGTCTGGGTTTTACTACATTCCTCCTTCAGGGTACTGCCCAATAAAGCCTAAAGCCCAAGAAAGGTCTCTACAAAGAGACTGGTACTTGACAAGATTGAAGGTTCCTGAGTTTCTCCACCCAGGATTCATGAAACCACCATGTGGATTTCCCAAGAGCCCATCCCAGATGAGCAGCAGTAACTGTAGAGGATCGCCAATGGAAACCCTCTTCAAAACTGACAAACTTGAGACAGGAGGTTGCTTAATGTCACTACCCGCAATTTTATTTGTTGGCTTGGTTATTTTTTTACCTTCCCTACCTGAATGTGAGCTCCATGAAGCCAGGGACCTTTCCTTTCTTAGTCACCACCATATCCCAGTGCCTGGGCACAAAGTAGGCACTTGATAAATCTTTGCTACAGGAGTGGCTACTGGATGCCCATCTGACTCTGGTACAAAATACTGATTACCAAACAGTATGCCGTTAGAACCTTCGTGAAGCTGCCCTGCTCAAGGAAAGTTCAGCATTTGCAGACAGCCTACCAGAGAGATGGCTTTTAAAGTCACACGCTAAGTGAAGGAAACAAGTCAACTCACAGCTGGCGTAGGAGCGGCTGTCATCCTCGCACATTTTGTGCAGCTGCTGGTATTCCTCCTGAGCCAGCTCGAACCGCTGCTGCTTGATCTGGTAGATTTCCTTCTTAGCATTGAGAGCCTCCTGGGCTACAATTAAATATTCCTTCAACATGCGCTCCTGCTCTCGCCTCCACTGCTCTCGGGGGTCCTCAATCTGGGTAAGCTCTGAAATTAAAAGGGCAAGAACACAAGTGGCTTAAAAGTAAAATCTTTAGGTGGACCAATAGTCATGCATACCAATATGAAAATTAATTAATTACCAGGATGCACATTAGGGAAGATTCTACACCATGAACCTTTCCAAAGTATGGAACACTTTCTATTTATATATCTACAGTTTGAGAAGAAAACTCTACAGAGATGAAATATAGTCCACTAGAAGACAGAAAACAACACATGACTATTTTGTCACCAATAGAGACCACACTTTAAATGTTGGAGGAGATGAACCCAAGTGAGCTTGGAACCGTCATACCAATAGCTACTTACAGCCATCTTCTCATTGACTCTGTGCAAGTGTGGCGCTATGAACTGACTTGCTGCCTCCCTGCCGGGCCACTTCCCTTGCCAGGCCGTGCAGTCTTTGCTCACTGCTCACTGACGTCCTCTCCTCCCACCTGGCTTCCCCATGTCCTGCTCCTGCTTTCTCCCTCTCCAGCTCTCTTGCCTACCTCCAGCTCCAACCTTTCTCCCAGTCCCAGCCCAGCAGGCCTTCTAGAAGGTTGTGTATGAAGATGCCCATGCGGCTCAGTAAGCATCCCTACCACTTGGGCCTGGGAAGGACAAAGTCTGGTGATGACCATGGTGCAGGTGTGCCCAGGCCCACAATGCAGCAGCCCTGAGCAGCAAGTGGCTCTCATGTGTCCAGAGCTGTCCCCTAGGCCATTAGCTGGGAAACTAAGCCCCAGATGGCCACGCTTGCCCAAACATACTGATGCAAGGTGCTGGGCCAGCAAAGGGCCACCTGGAGAGCTGGAGCCCCTCGGCTTCTCTTCTGCTAGGCACCCACCCTGTCCATTGGGTGGTGGATCCACCTTGAAGCTCTCCTGTCCCTTGGACACCTGCCCAGGAGGGCAGCGGCCAGGATGGTGCTCATGCCCCGTCTCCAATCACCACTACCCAGTCTGTGGCTAACAGCTGCAATCGCACCCAAGGCTGAGCACAGGCATCAGAAATCCCACTGCCCTGAGATCTGAGGCAGGAAGACTCAAAAACTCGAAAGGTTGCTGGCAACTGACAATGCAGGAATCAGCCCTGAAGGTACCAACCTGGGTCACTCAAACTAAGGGGACACAAGGAGCCACAGGACCAGCAAATAGAAAGAGCTTCAAACCCACTCAGGTGGGGAGTATCACGCCTCTTCAGACCCCCAGCCTCCTCACACTTAATATATGGAAGGGCAGAGAGTAAGCCAAGGGGAGCCATGCTTTATGCCCCCAGTCGTTCAATGACAATGACAAAAACACTGAGGGAAGCTAGAATGAAAACAGGAGAGAGTGAGAAATGGATCCCTGGCTGCAACCCGATCCAGGAAGGCTGAGGAAGAGGCAGAAAGCCAAGAGTGAGGGGCGGAGAACACATCTAGAACAAAACAAGGCCTCAGAATCAGGAGTCCCCCACCTCAGCACTACTGACACTTGGGGTCAGCTCACTTGCTGTTGGAGAGGAGGGGGCTGTCCTGTGCCGTACAGGATGTTTAGCAGCACCCCTGGGCGCCACGCACTGGATGCCAACAGCACCTCTCCCAGGCACGGCCATCAAAGAAATAGTCTCCAGACATTATCGAGTGTCCCTGAGAGGCAAAATCACCCCAGGTTGAGAGCCACTGCTCCAGACAGTCCTACAAAGGAAGCTGGCATGGTCAAATATCCATTATTTTAGCTATAATCTTTATACCATTTCCTCCCTTCACACATACACACACACAAACACACAAGACCAAAAAGGTTTGGTGTATTAAAGTTACATGTACAAGAAAAAACGAAGTTAAGGTAACCACTTGGGCACTTATCATTCCAAGAATGTGTAAGTTCCATTTGCAATAAACAACTTTTTCATTATGAGAGGTATTTCTATTTCAACTGCCAGGGGAATTTATTCATTATATTAGATATTAAAAACCCTTCATCAAACATATTACATGCAGTCCTCAGCAAGACATAAGCAAAGTACAACTCTATAACTGCTTCACTAAAGAACTCAGCTAATGAAAACTTCAGATTACATTTATAAACCCCAGTTTAATGCTGCATTGGCCATTAATGACTGTTTTACTCTACGCAAAGCTTTTAGCATCTTTGAGATTCAAAACAAAAATTCATTCACATATAATGCCACAAATTTGGCACTCTACTTACTATTTATGTGGTCCATGTAATAAATTCCAATTTGTTTATCATACACAGTTTCCCATCCTAAAGGAAGTTCGTCCCCAACACAATCGGCAAAGGTCAATGGCTTTGTTATCCTGCAAAATAAAATTATGAAAACAAATTTGAAAGTCAGGTCAGTATAAGTTTGCTGACTCTAGAATTAGGTTTTAATAAAAGAGTATACAAGGCCGGGCGCACGGTGGCTCACGCCTGTAATCTTAGCACTCTGGGAGGCCGAGGAAGGGCGCATTGCTTGAGGTCAGGAGTTCGAAACCAGCCTGAGCAAGAGCGAGACCTCGTCTCTACTAAAAATAGAAAGAAATTAATTGGCCAACTAATATATATAGAAAAAATCAGCCGAGCATGGTGGCGCATGCCTGTAGTCCCAGCTACTGGGGAGGCTGAGGCCGTAGGATTGCTTGAGCCCAGGAGATTGAGGTTGCTGTGAGTTAGGCTGCCGCAGCACTCACTCTAACCTGGGCAACAAAGTGAGACTGTGTCAAAAAAAAAAGAGTACACATTATCTTATCTAATTGACTGCTTTTTTAATTATTTGGTTGGAAAATTAATTTACCAGCTTTGCCTAAATAATAATCAATATTAGTACACTCAAAATTAAAAGCATTGCTATCTCCAAGTGCAAATTTAAATACCAGCCAAAATAGATATTCACAGTTACTAACAAAACAGGTAAAACAAGCATCTTCTTCCAAGCAGTCCGTTTAATGAGGTGATGACAATGGAATGCAGCTCTTCCAGAACAATGGGAGAGCACCTGTGCTCTGTTCTTCCCTGAGAAACGTCCCCCACTGGGAACTTTCAGTTTCCACACATTACACATGAACACCAGCTTAAATCCATATCAAATGCATTTATAATATTTTCATCTACCAGTGGTCACAAGTTAATGAATTAAACATCTACCATTGACCAAATGCAAAGAGCCAAGCAAGGAAACAATACAATGAGATCCCTACTAAATACTTCCTGCATTCCTTACACAGTAGGAATCAGAAATTTCAATGGGTCCTTATTTGGTTTTGGGGAGAACAACAACAAAAGCACTTTGTCTACAGGTGTCTCTCCTTGAAGCAAATCTGATTAAGGAAACCTGGGCTCCACAGGAGAGTGAAAGTAAAGGGTTTTCAGATTCTGTAAGTAGTCCTCCCCTCCCCCACCCCGCCATCACACTGATGACAAGACAGTGTCAGGACAGCAGCTGGTGTATAAAATGGGACACGCCTATAATTGTCTGAGTCTGGGCAGCTATCTCCTGGGTTGCCCCTATAAATGCACACTGACTGGTATGCATGGGAATCTGATAACCTAAATTTCACTAACTCAATCCTCCCACTTCTGTTCAAGTCCCCGGCCCTAAGAAAGTGAGACACAACCACAACCAAGCCCCATGAGACCAGTATGAATTCCGAACATGTGATTTCCCCAAACTGGTTGGACAACAAAGCTGTCTCTGCCAGTAGCAGTTAGAAACTGGTAAACACCACCAGAATGACACCGATTTTACTCTTCTTCATTTAATCTTCATTTTAAACATATGGTTTTAAGAAGTTAGAGCCAATATGAAAACAGAAATATGTAGAAGGTGAAATAGGTTGCAAATATCCTTCCAGACATAATGCACTCAAAAAATCACAACACAAGATGAACCTATTGCACACTGTCTCATGCCACAACACTGATGTCTGCAGTTTGACAACTTTAACAGTAGAGAATGGTATGCCCATGGCATGGTTCCAAGTCAAGCAGGTAAAGGCAGGGTGTTTTGCATGACTGAAGGCCCGAATGGGACCAAACCGAAAACAATCCTACTTTGACACAAATTAAGTCCTGAGCATAAAACACTGGTATTCTAGCATAACAAGAAAAACAAATAAGCCTAGAGAAAAATGCCCAAATGCAGGCACATTCTAAGCACATTTACAAACGTGATCTCATTCACTCAACAAATATAGGTGGGAAATCCATCCTTATAGCAATGCTGAGCCCAATCCACTTATTTTACAATTCAGAGCTGTTATAAAATTATTAAAAGTTCACATTTTTCCATTTTCTCTCTAAAAAGTAACCAGGTTATCTTAATAACACTTCTATACTACTTGCTCGAAAAATAAACTGACTGATACTTCTATCATTTTGGTGAGTTTTACTTTAGCTTTATGTAGAATCCATATGCCACGTGATTCCACTTCCTTTCTGAACAATACATGGAGTTTCTGGGATCATGCACAGAAATGAGTGCCTCAAAGCAAGGCAAGGACGAATCACACTTCTCAGAGGCCAGTTAAATCCAAGAGCAAGGTCTCTACAACCATAGAGAAGTGATCAAGTTCTTGCAGTGGATCTCAGAAATCCACAGGGCCCACCTGTTCTCTTGGACCACTGGCTCTGGAAAGAAACCAGCAGCCATGTTGCAAGAACATTCAAGCAGCCCTGTGGAGAGGCCCATACGGAGAGGCACTGTGGCATCTTGCTGACAGTCAGCACCAACTTGCCAGCCGTGTGAGGGAGCCACCATGGACATGGATTCTCCACCCCTCGTCAAGCCTTCAGATCACTGCAGCCCTGGCTAGCACCTTGACCACAACCTTATGAGACCCCAAGCAAGAACAGCCCACCTAAACCACTCCCAAATTTCTGCACCACAGAAATCATGTAAGATAATGCTTACTGTCATTTGAAGCCACTAAATTTCTAAGTAATTTATCATGCAGCAACAGATAACTAACGCCTAAGCCCTGACATCCATTCACAGTTGATCAGACACTGTAGCAGACATTTGTGGTGATGATCCAAGCTGTTCTATAGTGAAATGCATAGAATATGTTTTGGTCCTATTTAAGAATATTAAAATAAACATCCATGCCACTCTTTTGATTCATCCATCCATCTATGAGGATGATGCATTCTCAAGATGGTCAAATAGTTGCAGCTTCATATACAGACAAATTATGGCAAGATTTTCAACAACAGCATTGAGAATGTCTAGATTTATTTTCCTAATTTTCATTCCAAAATATTTATGGACCAGGCACTTCGTGATTTCTTCTTGCACAGCACATATTACCTACAGCGAATATTCTATACTGTATCAATATCAAATGATGTTTTTCTCCCAAGAAAGCTGTTGGTGGGTAACACGACCACAGCAATAAATAAATCACTTCAGAAGAGTTATTCAGTTTCAGAATCTCTTTGGCCACATCTCTACATTGAGGAGAGCTGAGCAAATCTTAGCTCCTCTGTTATTGACACAAGGGCAATACTGGCGGTTGAACACTGGAGTTCTTTTGGTGTTAACTTTTCAGCAAGGAGTGTCTTTTGGCTGCTGTTGGCTAAAAAGCATTGTTCCTGCATGTCAGGGTGAGGCCAGAGCCACCCGGGAGAGATCTCAGACTCAGTTGGGGGACAGTCAGCACCTCAGCAAGGTGGTAGGCTTCATCCTGCCAACGACCATCCCCGACTTGTGCAGAGACGCTAATGTTCGAAGACTCTTCTTCAAGCACAGCGGCTTTCTGTGCAAAAGTTCATGGCACCGAGTTTGCCAGGGCAAACTCCCTGGGCTGGTGTTAAAAGTCCTCCCCAAGCCAAGCGCATACAAAGCTTCTGGCTCTTTCTGCTTTGACTCCCTACCACCACCACCACCACAAGCACCCAATCTCTTTTCCAGGCAGATAGGTCCGTTCACCTGCCTCCTGAAACATCACACCCATTCCAGATAAGGCGGAATTAGAGTGTTTAAATATTTTTCAGTCTCCAGGAAAGGAGCCCCTTCCTCCCCTCTTCCCCCAATGCATTTAAGTCTTTCAGCTTCCCCACATTTGTTCACATATACAAAAGCAGGGGAATAGCAATATTACAGCTTATTCCCCTTACAACAAACCAGAGGGGAAAAGTGGAAAAGAGGCACCTGATTACAAGCAGCAGCATAGAGAAAACAGTGGCTTATTAATAAATGGAAGGACACAGGAAAACTACAAACAATAAAACATAAGAGCTCAAAACACCAAACTGGTCATCAAATGAGGCCATTTAGTTTAAAGTAAAAAAGACCTTGATGTCTCAGTATCTCCTCAACACTCCTATTACAGCACTATCCAATGGTTCATACTCTCAAAGACCAGCATGAATTTATTTATGCCTAATTTTAATTCCCCAAGCTATTTTCGTACCTACCAAAGATATGAGACCTGTAATTCTATGATTAAATTGTCACTAGGGGAAATATTGCCTATTTTTGTAAATATGGTTAATTTCCATTATATCTGCTTTTACGGTTCAAATGCTGAACATACAATTATTTAATAAAAGTAGAATTAAAAAGGAAAAGCACTCTGCTCTAAGATCCCCGTTTCTCCGACCATGGTACCCCCAACTCCCCACTTGTAGTTAGTTCCAACTGTGATGGGATTCCCACATTGACAGTCCAAAAGTAGAGTGTTCTGGAATAGTGAGGGCCAGTAGATCAGCTGATTAGAGTAATTTCTCATTTCTGATCTTAGAATCTTTTTTAATACATGGAAATAAGAGTAGATAATACAATTTGAGCAAATAAATTAGCAATTCAATTTTGTCTTCTTACAAAAGCATCATTAAGGCTTTTAATAAATTTGAAGAACCATTTTCTTCTGAAAATATTAAAAATCCAACACCTGGCACAGTCAAAAATCCACATATAACTTGACTCCCCCAAAACTTAACTACTAATTGCCTACTGTTGACTGGAAGCCTTATCAATAACATAAACAGTTGATTAAAACATATTTTGTATGTTATACATATTATATACTGTATTCTTACAATAAAGTAAGCCAGAAAAAAGAAAATTTATTAAGAAAATCATAAGGAAGAGAAAATATATTTACTATTCATTAAGTGGAAGTAGATCATAAAGGTCTTCATCCTCATCTGAGTAGGCTGAGGAGGAGGAGGAAGAAGAGGGGTTGGTCTTGCTGTCGCAGGGTGGCAAAGGTGGAAGAATAAGTGGACCTATGCAGTTCAAACCTGTGATTTTCAAGGGTCAATTGTACTGACACATGCTACAACACAGATGAACCTTGAAGTCACTGTGCTGAGTGAAAGAAGCTAGACACAGAGGCCACATGTTGTAAGGTTTTATCTACAGGAAATGTCCAGAATAGGCAAATCCATAGAGACAGAAAGCAGATCAGTGGTTGCCAGGGGCTGGCAGAAAGAGGGGATGGGGAGTGACTGCTAATGGGCACAGGGTTTCCTTTTGGGGGGATGAAAATGTTCTGGAATTAGATAGTAGTAATGGTGATAGCATACTTAGTTGTGAATATAGTAAAAACCAATGATCTGTAGACTTTAAAATAGTATTATGGCATATGTGAATTATATCTCAATTTTTAAAAAATAATAATGAGCTCCCTCTCTCCCATTATCTCCCTCTCTCCAGGAAAATAAAATGATGAAGGGAATATCTGTGTGTATAAAACTCACATACTATATTTCAATTTTTGAAAAAATTCCTAGAACTAAATTTCAAGGCCAAAGGACATGAAGCTTTTCCCCTCATATTTTAAATTCAATGTAAAACAATTCAGACATTAAAGTCTAAAAACCAGGGACTAAAACCGCTCATGATTCAGAAGCTCTGGATTCACAATTTAGCTTATCTTGCACCCTTCTTTTTCTTACAGTTTTCCATAACTGATATAATTTCAAATACTGATTGTTTTTTCAGTTGGGCATTTCCTCACGTGTTTTAGCTCTGTCAGCATCACTTTCTACAATGCTTGAATCTTCCAGCACGTGCAGAAGAGCACAATTTATTTACCAGGCACCTGAGATCATCTATTTTGGTATGTTCCAATTTTCTGCTCTTTATTGTAAGTAACAGATATGAGCTTACAGTAAATGTTTAATATATATCACCAAAGTGCTTTACCACCACCCTATACTCCCACCCATGAAGTAAGGGGTGATATCTTTAATGCATTCATTCACAGGCTTGGGATGAATCCACACACTTGGCCTTCAGGAACAAGCTGGCAGGGAGTACAGCGTAAGTCAATAGCATTTTCAGATGGTGGGAGACTGGGAGCAAACTGAGCAGCACAGCACCCTGGCCAGCAGCCACCATCTGCTCACACCACCCCCAGCAACATCAGCCACCACCAGACAGCTGCCCAGTGCAGGTTCTTCCCTCAACAAATCACGTTTCTTGGCCTTGGCAGAGCAAATGAATACATTTTTCTTACAAAGGGGGCCAGAGAGCAGAGAGGATGATGGACGGCACATATGTAGGCTTCTTCTTATTCCCTTTCACCTTATCACATCCTGCTGGGCTCTTAAAAGGTGGCACTGGGTCATCTCAGCACCAGTTCAGTGAAAGCCATTTACTGCCATGAAACCTCAAGCGAGTCATTCCATCTGTCTCTGGGCCTCAGTTTCCTAATTGTTAACATGGAGATAATCAGAGCTCCCAGTGTCACAGTGCCTGGATGTGGCCTCTTCGGTGCAGCATGGAGACCGGCTCCCTTTCGCTCCCCTCTGCCACCTCTCACTTCTCCACTAGACTGGCCATGCTGGTTTCCTATGGCTGCTGCATACATTACCACAAATTTGGTGGCTTTAAACAACATAGATTTCTTTTCTTATAGTTCTGGGGTCAGAAGTCTAAAATGGGTGCACAGGCCTGCCTTCCGTGCAGAGGCTCTAGGGCAGAAGCTCCTGTGAGAGGCTGCCCGCAGTCCCCCACTCATGGCTCCTTCCTTCACTGCCAAAGCCAGCCATGGCTAGCCAAGTCTTCCTCAGGATGTCATTTCTCTGGTCTTTCCTGCCTCCCTCTTCCACTTAGAAGGACTCTTGTAATGACACTGGGCCCATCTGGATCATCCAGGAGGATCCTGTCCACATTGCAAGATCCTTAACTGAAGCCCATCTGCAAAGTCCCTTTTGCCACACAAGGCAACATATTCACAGGTTCCAGGGATTAGGACATGGACAATTTGGGAGCCATTATTCCACCAACCACAAGACAGCAACCAGGGAGACTGCAGGGCCAGAGAGGGTGGGCAGAGCAGTCAGTGGCAGTTCTGTGCCTCCTTCCCCAACACCAACTAGACCTAATTGTAGGAAAGCAGAGGTGGGTAGCAGAAGGACAAGTAGAAACGCCGATTCCTCACACATTCTCTTCATCTAAAGGAGGCCAGGGTAATCCTTTGGTGCTTGAACTACACTTTCCAGTCCCTGAGAACAAGATAATCTTTATATTTCCAATTCATGCTTGTTTTTAATACGCTATTCAGAGAGGATACTATTAATGTTGGTTTCAGTTCCAAACCAATCCTCAGGAAATTATAACGACTTCCTTCACCTTTTCTAAGCTACCTGGCTCACAGAGAGTTTCAAAGCCCGCCAGAACTTGGACACCAGCCTGCTTGTGGTTACTTATGTGGTGAATTCAACCATGTTTGCTGTGCTAGTTGCTTCTCCAAGCTTTTGGTAGCATGACAATTACACTCCAGGGCCAGGGTTCTCACTCAGCAGTGAGTGGGTCCCTGAACTCCCTAAAATGGTACAGCAATGTTGATAAGCACAGTCCATGGCATTGAGCAGATTCCTGGGGAGGCTCATCACCCCAAAAATGAAGTCGAGAAGCTCTTTTAGATGATTCCTCATTTCTCTATCAAAGTTTAAATTAGTAGTGAATGTACCACAAACCTGCTACCCTAACCCTGAAAAACCATTTGGAAAAATCACTTAAAATTTGTGTTTTTGCCCCAGTTATTGATTTAGAATATACATAGGAACTGAACTGGCTCTTGTCATCAAGTCCCAATTCTAGAATTTAAGGTAAAGAATAATTACACCTAAAACTCAGCCTAAACATTGCATCAGTGTATTAACGTAACCTGAGTGCCCCAATTGTCAGTGATAGTCATGGAACCAGTCATTCTTAAATAATGTTTGTGATTTCCATGTGAAAATGTTGTCTTTCTGAGAATCAAAAAAAAATTATACATTGTCAGTCTTTTCATTGTCTCTAACACAAAACTATCACAATTCATGGATAAACTCTCAAACTAATATAAAAAGCAAACAGCTCCTGAAACTTATCTTAAGGAAAAAGGATGTTTAGAGGTTTTCTGAATAGCAATAAAGCCATAAGACAAATGACCACAGAGAATCGGATGCAGGTAAACCCCTTTGCCTGAATAGCACAAAACCATATTTGCAGGAGACCTGTGGTCTCAAAGTCTTCAATCTGAAAAACGAAAGGCACACAACCAAGATCAATCTTGCTGCCTTAGTGGTGACAGGTTGTAGCACTATCCTTTAGCCCTCAACCAGGTACATATTACTAAGACTTTTCCAAATTACCATGTCTCTCTTAGGAACACAACTTCCTATAGGGGTACATACATCTTCCTGAACCTCCACCTGCAAAGCCAGGTGCTAGCATGTTCTGCAGGGCAGAGCTTTTCACGGTGGAGCAATGGGCCCGCCAACCTGAGGGAGCTGGGGGAATCTGTTCATGGTCAACTGACCTGAGTTCAAAAGTCAGTGTTATTGATAGCCCACCAGGAGTACCACTCAAGTCACAAAACCCCAGTGAGAAACATGCTACATGCCTCTTTCAATAGTCACAATCAAAATGGTACTGCTCTATCAATTGAGCCAATATTCAAAGGCCACCTCCTGTAAGTTGGCATTTGTTAATCAAAACAATGGAGTACCAGCAGTGCTCCGTGTTCCCCAAACCCCTGCTTCATTTTCTTCTTGGGCCCACGCAAAGATTACACTTCCCAGCCTCCCTTGCAGCTGGGTGGGGCCATGTGACTACATGCTAGCCAATGGAATGTAGGCAGAAGAAACCTACACCCCATCCAGGCTTGTCCCATAAGCTTCTGGCTGGATCCTCCAGGCCTTCCCTCTTTCCTTGCCTGTTGACCCAAAGCAGAGGACCCAGTGGAGGATGGCAAAGCCTCAAAAGATGGGTGAGCCACACCACAATAGAAGCCTGGGACTCTGAATGCAAGTGCGGATCAGAGGGTCTTGGAAGCCTCTGTCCCACCCATACTGAACTGACATGAGCAAGAATCTTTTATTCTGCCAAGCACCTGAGACACTGGAGCTGTTAGTTAGAGCAGATGGCTGGCTAACATAACTGGAGATCTGGACAAAGGAGGGAAATAGTAGGAATTTGTGAAAAGTCTAAATATTTAATCTTACTTAATGATGTGAGCATCTTTAATGATTCACAAAAAAGTCAGCCAAGTATAGACATGTTTGGAGAGGACTGATTTGTCTCTTCCCACTACAGAGTCTTAGGAGGAAGGGGTAAGAAGAGCCACGGCCCATATTCCTATTATATACAGAGCTTCTCGCTTTGTAGCATAATCATTATTTGACACGGCTGAAGACCTCACCTATCCTTTCGTTCTGTTCTCTACTGGCCGTGCCAACTTCTGATCTATAACACGGTTTCCTGAATGTATGCCTGTCTTCCAGAGATGACAAAGAGACAAGAGCAAGATGTTCCACCCTCCAGCAAAGAATAAACTGTCCTACGACAAATCAGCCCAGAAGGTATTCAGGAAGACCAAAGAATCTGCCCAGGCTCTGCTCCCCCACAAGCCTGCGCCTAGCAGTTCTCAGGCGCTTTGGGGCACTGGGGCAATGCCAGTCAGTCAGACCTGACAAATACAGCAGCTAGTAACTGAATAAATGTAAGACCCCTCCGTATATATTTTGTTGAAATATAGACATAGATGGCAATAATTACTTAAAACATTAAGGGGAAAACATTTTAAACTGAGGAAACTATACTTGAAGCGCTTACTAGTAAGGACAAGCCTGGGCAAATGACTCAGTCTCACTGTGCCTCAGTTTCCTCATCTTTACTATGGAGTGATAAAGCAGAAAGCCTGGGACTAACGTCAAGGTTTCTGGAATTTATAACATAACTCCAATGATGTCTATTTTCCTTCTATGTTATTTTTTCCCCCTCTAAAAACTGGTAGAATGCCGGTATCCTGATTTAGCAGCATAATACTGTGGGAAGGGAACATAATTTAAAAGTGAGCTGACCTCGGGCCAAGATGTAAGTCTACCAGCCAAAGGAAACCACACCCAGAGGGACGCCCAATCGCAGCCATCATCTGAGCATGCCACCCAGCCAGGGTCCCTCTGACGCAAAACAACAGAGAAAAGGAATTTCTCAGCAAGCCCATCAAAGCCACACTCCTTTGCTGACATGAAAACATTCTGTTTACTTCCATATATAAGATCGAGTGATATGAGTAAAATGAAGACAAACTTTAGCGTAGCTGGTAAATAGAATTTTCTAGGGTAGCACTGTCTAATGGCAACACAATGAGAGCTATATACTTAATTCAAAAATTTCTAGTACCCACACTTAAAGGAGTAAAAAGAAACCAGTGAAATTAATTTTAAAAATATATTTTATTTAACCCAATATATTGAAAATACTATCATTTTAACATGTAACTACTATAAAAATTATAAATGGGATGTTTTACATTCTTATTTTGTAAAGTCTTTGAAATCTAGTGTGTTTTACACATAGAGCTCATCTCATTTGGGGCTCACCACGATTCAAGCGCTTACTCGCATGTGCTGTGGCTACTACATTGGACACCACAACTCTAGAGCCTCCTCTAAGTTCTACCGTCATCTGACTCTACCAATGATCACAGCGAAATCCAACCCTGCTGAGACTGAGATCACTTAAGACAGACTTGGCCTGAGATGTCATCCTCCACAGGCCCCCACGAGGATTCTAAAGGAAACAGGCTGCTAAGACCCTTGTGCAGGGAGCCCTTGGCCTCCCTTGGGCCCTCGGCATCCATTCGCATTCCCAGCAACCCGCAGGAGCTGCTACCCCCAAACTTGGATTGTCCTTTTTCTTTGCCATGCCTCCCTCCCACCCCCTTCCCATTCAAATCCTGATGCTTCATCTAAGATATGGTCCAGATACCCCCTGTCCAGACCCAGCCCAGCCCAGTGGGAAGCAAGCTGTCCTTTCTTTGGCTAGCCCCAGAACTTGATCTTTTGTGTAGCATTTATCAAAACTGTACGCGTAGAATGTGGTTATTTACTCATTATCACATCTCCTCAAGTACTTCAGTTCCTTTGGGGCAAGACTGGCATCTCCCCCAATTCTGACCTAACCCCCATAGGGCTCCAGGGCATGCCTAGAAGGTGCTCCACTGTGTAAACAGGATGAGTCAGATTTACAGATCAATGCTGGCTGAGTCTGCCACCCAAATATACATCACCTATGGCAGCAGCTCTAGAGCGATTTGTAGATGGTGCTGGTCTCAACAGAATAAGCTCACAAGCAGGTGTGCAGAACTGAGGTTTGAGAGACTGGATTGGAGGGAGAGTGGTCTGCAGTGTGACGGATGCACGACTTCCTCTCTGGGGACCGGGCAGAGCAAGTGCTTGGGAGCTGTTTAGCAGAGTGTAATCGGACACTGGGGCTTGTCGAGTTAGGAACGGCATCTGGATGCACAGTGATAGCAGGAGGAGCCACGCAGGCTGGAGGGACCCACAGGAGGCCCCTGAGTCGGCTCTGAGCCTTCATGAGCCCACCCCACACATGCACAGGGCAGCCCTCAGTACCCAGCCCACTCCAGATGGACCCGAATGGGGTCTGTTCACTGGGCTCCAGACCCGGCTGACTGGTCACCAGGGACAACCCCAGCTACTGCATGTCATTCATCAGGGAGGGCAGAGGAATGACAACACCCAGAAGGGTCTAACTTCTGAAACATGCCTTTCTCCAAGAGGAACCAGAAAAGTGGGTCAGTGGTAGTCTGGGGCTAAAGCAGGGCTGGGGACAGCAGAGGACAACAGGAATGTTCTAAAACCTAATTGTGGTGATGGTCGCATAGCTGTATAAATTGATTAAAACTCATGGAACTATACTAAAATGGGTGCATTTTAAGGTAGATAAATTACACCTCACTAAAGCTATTTTTAAAATATACACACACATTGAGATTCCTATTGAATACTTCATTTACATTGGGAAGAAGAAATTTCAGGATTCTAAGTCATATGAAACACTTGGGAGAAGAAAAAAAAAATCAGAGGGCTTGGATGCTATTGCTAGCTTCACTGTCATCTCACTCAAAAGCTGTCAGACGCATCTGGTGAGTTTTATTCATAAACTCCAAGTCATGGCTGATAGATGTTCCAGAACATCTTCCAAATATCTGGATAAGTGTTGAAACATTCTCTAAACTAATTATTTCCAATCCCCCGTATTCATTCATCACAATTCTCTCTGTATCAGGGCTCTCACACTATAGTCACAACCCATTAGTGAGCAGTGAAATCAAGTGAGTAGGTCCCCAGCAGTGTTTTAGTTTAAAAGAAAATGCTAAAGCACACCACACTTCCTAAGAGTAGTACAGTACATATATGTCATGTACTTTTGTTTTGGTTGTATGTACGATATAAAATAGTCTCCTTACTTTTGGTAATAGTCCGCAGTACTTGGAAAGGCAATGCTCCAGGACATATGTATACAAAGACGGACGTACCCAGTTGTATAAGCACTAACGCACCTAGTGGGCATGGCCACTGCATATGGTCCTGCCAGGTTTGCAAACACAGCTACACGATACAGCCACATTCGCCAGCCCCGCAGCAAAGTCCAGCATTGTGCTCAGCCAAAAAGAGAGAATCTCATTTAAGCATGACAACAATTTTAAGAGGTGGATCCATTTTCACCACTCCCATTTTACCCAGAAGGAAAGTGAGCTCAGGGACACACACTTAAGAAGTGGTAGGACCCGGATGTGGCAAGGGCAGTCAAGGATTCAGAGCCCTGCACTTCCACGCTGGGCTCAGGGAAGGGATTCCAAGCAAAAGCAAAGGGTTCCAAGAGCCCTGTATAAGAATAAACATAACATGCACTGCATTTTGCTTTTAAATAATTTTTTGTCTCCCTTACACTCTTGATAAATTTCAAATGATGATTACTCTGGTGAGAGTACAGTTAGTCAATAACCAGCTTTTTATTTTATTTCATTTTATTTTTTGAGACACGGTCTCACTATGTTGCCCAGGTTGGTCTTGAACTCCTAGGCTCAAGCAATTGTCCCACCTCAGCCTTCTGAGTAGCTGGGATTACAGGCGCACCAACATGCCCGGCAGCTTTTTATTTTTAATACGGCCAAAATTGCTACGTGAGAATCTTAACATAGTCCTGTGAAAATAAAATACAATATTATATATAATATTTTTGTTCTTAATTTACTACTGAATATAAGAAACAGGAAGGGATATTTAAAAATTAAAAGGGAGGTTTTAAGGAAGGATTGGGGGGAAAAAACAAATAGTAACAATGGGCGGAAGAAGTAAATACAACTGAAATGGGCGAGGAAAACCACACCGGCCAAGGAGAGCAAAGGGGCTGAACAATAACATTCTTTAGAAATAGCATCACAGGGGAGGCGACCCAGGACGGGTCTCAGCCATCCATGCAGACAAGAGGCACACAGGGGCAGAGACATCACAGTCCTTTGGGCTCTGTAATCTCAATTTAAACTTTTCAAATACTGCCAAGTTCAAGTTCTCCTCCCCTTTGTACGGGAGCCCAGTTGCAGAAAGTCCTACATTAGGCTTCTAAGAATAAGAGCAAAAGGATTTAAACTAGCCTGCCTTTTTTTACATTAACTACAACCCCTCCCCAGCAAAAATGCAACTTTTCAGCAGTCACTAAACCCATTTTCCCTGGGGCATGAGAATTCCACTAATTATAGATGTGTCCTTGCATATATCACCAACTGAATCCATGAACAAAAGCACAGAGGAGAAATGCCAAACATCGATGCCCTCCAGTCATCCAAGGAGCACATTAACCACAGGCCAGGAAAGGATGCAGAGTAACCTCCCAGGGACGGCGGTTCATTTTAAGCCTTGAATCTCTTTGGGAATCTGAGACAAGTCATCGATCTCCTCCGTAGAAAAATGTGCCTACACTACACCCAAGATGCTGCCCTCATACATTGACAAAATGCTGCCAATCCGGGAACTCCAGTTTCAGGAACGCTGTTCCCAAAGATGGGTGGCAGGAGAAGAGCCAACCAAGTAAACAAGCACAGCTCGATGTGGGAAGGGCTGGTTTCAGCAGCGGTGGGCCCAACAGAAGCACAAAGGCTGCTTCTGACCTGCTTGGAGAGGGCAGGGGAAGGGGAGGGGGTGGTGCTTGAGCCTCGATGGGCCAGCCCCAGATGGACTGGGGACCTGCCCTAGCCCTGTCCAGGTGGGGCAAGGGCGAGTGTGGCAATAAAGAAAGCAAACTGGGATGTGCAGGTGGCAGGATGCCACTGGGAACCTGAAGCAGGGCGTGTCATCAGCATATCTGCTTTGTTGAACTTAGGCTGCAGGGAAAGTGGATGGCAGGGAGAGGCTGAGGTGTTGGCACGAGGGAGCCCACTGACTGAGCAGGGCCAGGGATGAGGAGGCCTGAGCTAGCACTGGGCCCAAGGAACAGCCATGGGAGTGAGGGCATTCACCAGGACCTTGACCAAGGACTAGCAATGCTAGTACTTACTCTGAAACCATTTCTGCTCCATCAAGAAGACACTGGGTGCAAGGTCTTTTGCAGTGTAACTGCACTAGTGCATGCCCATCGAAGTGATAACTTGTGATTCGTGTAAAGATTTCTACAATGTTAGGCCCCCTCCGAGAAGGCAGGAACAGGGTCACTGTTGCCTTTATCACAGACCCCTAGCAGGGCTTCTCAGTGTGTCAGATGAATGGGTGAAGCAGTCCAGGGGTTACTGGGCTAGACCCAGGATGTCACTGGGATGTAGGAAGCCACCCCAAAATACTGGGCACTAGAGCAGGGACTCTGCCATTTTGCTCAATATCGAGTCACAAGAATCATTTTTTAAAATCCTCAGAGCAGGACCATGGGCAACAATACCTGATTCAAAACACCTGGAGGCCAGACCCATCAATAGCCCCATGAGGTGGCTTAGTATCGAGCCCCAAATTCTCCTTTAGAACCGAAAAGAAGCTGAAGTTCCCCACCTGGAGAAGCATAGTAAATATTCCACATCATAACAACTATTCCAAACTCTATATTATGTAGAACCAAACCAGCATACATCACCATATGCCCCTGCCACTCTGGCAGAAATTTCTGGACCCTAAAGAGTCTGGAAGGCCATTAACATCCACACCGAGCCTCTCAAGTACCAGCACTGAAACATGCATGCAGCCTCAGAGAGCTCGGCAAATCCTTGGCCTGGCCCACATGCGCTGGGTCAAGTCCACCGAGGCTGGCTGTGCGGGCTGGATTAGAGTGAGTCCCCTCAGAGGACACACTCTGGACCCTCCCCAGAGGCTCCTCCCGTCTTCCAACCACCACTAGGAAGCCTGGGAATCATCCATCAGCCATGCAAACAGGGAGGCCCTCTGGCTGTGCCCTGAGTTCCTTCTCTCTGCTGATGCATGTGGCCATGAGGCAGGAATGGAAGTCACACCGGGAGCCCTGGCCAGGACTGCTGTCTGGCCAAAGCAAAAGCACAACACCCATTTGTTTCCATAACTGAAAGCAACACTTAGAACAAGTAACCTACCATTTTTCTGAAATACATATGCTCTCTCAAACGTGTCAACGCATATCCCAAGACCCAGCCTGCAGCACTTGGAGCCTGAGGCCATCAGAGCAGGGTTCCACACTGTCACCAGAGAGAACCGGGCAGGTGAATTGGGCCTGCTTCATTAGGTGCAGAACTGCCTGGCCGCCCAGACCACTGCAACAGTGTTTAACAGCACTCCACGAGTTCCTTTTGCTGATGCACACATCCTGTGCCCGAGGTCTTCTTCGTGACAGCAGAGGGAACATGACAGAAGTAAGGAGCAATCCCCAGGTACAGAGACCAAGGAAGGCCAGCCTGGCTTTCAGACATATGGCCTGGCAACCCAATCGCAGGGAACAATACTGCAAGGACACAAGTCTTTTGTCTTTACATCCTACAGAAGCCAGCCTAGTGCTCTAAACCCAGAAATGACTTTAACTCACGGTATCCTCTCACTCCAGGCTTCCACAGCCCCCTTGCCCTGGAGAGGCTGCCTCACCACATGCCCAGGCCGTCCTGAGCCCAAGACTCTGCTCAGCTCTGAATCTTCACTGAAGGGCAAGTGTCTTCAGATGCCCTGATAGACTGTGCATACCACAAGGTCAAGGATCAGAGAGGTCTTGTCCCCCCAGGACCTGGCACAGACCTGGAATGCACTGTGCTCAGATGAATGGAAGGACAGAGGGAGAAAAGGAAAGAGGGATGAATGGCTGGAGAAATGAACAGATGGAAGGATGCCAAAACTGAGGGAGCTTGCTCCGGAGAAAACACCGAGGGTGTGGCTAGACAATCACTGCATAAGGAGGTTACCCATGATGTTAATCAGCCATCTCAGCAGAAGCCAGGAATAGAGATGGGACTATGCCAGCAGAGAGACTGCCAGAGTGAATTACAGGGGACAGAGAAATTAGATGGAATTAAAGGAGGCTGTTGGACTTCTTGGATTCTACAGGATACAACCATAGATATTGAGATGAGAATGTGCACTATTCTTCAAGAAAATCAAAGAGTGACCCATCAGGGCTGCCACTCCCACCACAGGCCAAGGGACAAGGCTATTTCCTTCTTGGTTTCAAGCGATGAGGCCATTGCAGAGACAAGTGGAGGAGTACCCCCACAGAGCCATGGGGGTGAGGCTGCCACCCCAACAGGCCTGGAAAGTGGCACATCCAGCCAAAGACGATTATTCTCAAGCCTTAAGACCGAATAGAATTTGCCTTGCTAGGTTGTATACTTGCTCGGGATCCATAACCCCTTCCTTTTTTCCTACTACCTTTTGGAATAGGAATGTCTATCCCATGCTTCTCCCGACACTGTATTTTGGAAGCACATAACTTGTCTGGTTTTACAGGTTCACAGCTGGAAAGGAACTCTGCCTCAGGATGAATCAACCTCAAGTCTCACCTAAATCTGATTTTGATGATATTTAGATGAGGCTTTGGACTTTAAAGTTGATGCTGGAAGGAGTTAAGATTTTGGGGGCTGCTGGGATCAAGAGAATGCATTTTGTATGTGAGAAGGACATGAGTTTTGGGGGGCTCAGGGTGGACAGCTACAGACGGAATTGTATCCCTCCAAAATTCATATGTTGAAACCGTAACCCCCAAAGTATTTGGAGATGAGGCCTGTGAGGAGGTAATAAAAGTTAAATGAGGTCATAAGGGTGGGGCCCTAATCCAAGGGGCCTGGTGCGCTTATAAGAAGAGAAAGAGTCACCAGAGCTCGCTCTCTCTACATTGTGAAGACACAGTGAGAAGGCCATCTGCAAGCCAGGAAGAGAGTTCATACCAGAAACCAACCCTGCCAGAACTTGATCTGGGACTTCTAGCATTCAGAACTGTGAGAAAATAAATGTCTGTTGTCGAAGCCCCCAGCCTGTGGTATTCTGTTAGGGAATCCCACACACATACAGATAGACTGTACTGTTCCAGAGAGTCAAGGGCAGTGGGAGGACCTGAGCCCTCAGGGGAAGGAGAGTGGCTGAAACAAAGGAGCTGACCGAGGCCATGAACAATAGCTCACTGGAATATTTTCCCCAAGCAGCATATATTTTAAGGTCTTTAAAAATCTTAAAAGACATTGACATCCTTCAGTTCACTAATCGCCCTAGCCCAGCAATTCTCAACCAGGATCCATTTTGCCTCCCAGGGGACACTTGACAATGTCTAGAGACACTTTTGATTGCAGGAGAGAAGTGCTCCTGGCATCTAGTGGGTGGAACCCAAGATGCTGCCCAGCACCCTTCAATGGACAGTGGTCACAGCAGGATATGGTCCTTCACAGGATAGTCCTCACAGCAGAGCATGGTCCATCCCCAAATGCCAACAGTACCAGCGATGATCATTATCAAAAATACGTTAAGAGCTTGATGTACAAAGAGGTGCATCACAGTACTATTTACAATAGCAGGAAAAGAAAACAATCCAAATGTCCAACAACTGGGATGTGAGCCAACCAATTATTGCATACCGACAATTGTGGATAGTTATGTCTTGAATAGCTGCTACATGGGAGGCTCTGCTTGGGTGCTGTGGATGGAGCAAAAACCAAAACAGAATTCCTGGCCTTGTGAAGCCTACCTGGGATAAATTTTAAAGTATGCTTAATAAGATACTGTGGTAACTTGGAAGTGCTTTGGCTAAACAGGGAGAAAAGATAGCTATAAAATTACTTGATATATGATCACGTTTCCTTTGTTTACAAAAAGAAAAAAAAAAAACTAAAGAAGACACCCAAACATAGCTGTAATCTTCATTAGGGGAATGGATGGGATTGTGGTGTGTGCATAAAAATAAAAGAAGCCATTTTTTAAGAGGAAGAGTTTACCCAGAATCTAACGTGGCCTCCTCCTCCCACGATCCCTGAGGACAAGTGGGGCCCATCACTGAATTCTTTCCAAGTTCTCCTTCTCTCTGTCTCAGAGAGCAGCAAGCCAGGTGGCAAGAGCTGGAGCCACTTTGCCTACAGAAGTGTTCTGTCCCGCTTGCTAGGCTGACCCTCAAGGTGCTCTACCAACACCTCAACAGGTTGCCAACATTAAAGACTCGTTTCAAAATCTGGAATGGATTTTTCTTCTGAAAATCAGAAGACCTAGCACACAGGTAATACAGTCCCCAAAGACAGAAACTGGCTAACACTGACCAGTGCAGTCCTCATAGAAGGGGCTGCTTGCTGGCTAGCCACAGTCCCTACCGCTCCCTGTTACCTCTGACATCTGGCCATCTGGTTGTGGGCCCAGCCCTGGTGGGCGTTTATCTGTAATGACCACACCAAGGCGCAAAAGTGGGAAAGTTCTTCCTGGGGAACAGCCCAGTAAGTAGTTGATATGCACAGAGAGCTCCTACTAGGCAAGGCACGCATGAAGGTTGGTCTAAATCATGCTCATAAGCCTCGGGCATGCAACCTTGGCTAAGGATGAGAGAGCTTGGGGACCCCACCCTCGGAAAAGCTCTATGAAAACTGCAAAGTCCTATTCATTTGTTTAAATATTCACTGCAGGAAAGCTACGTGAGATGTTCAGTGCCAGGAGTTAACCTCAAGGAATTCAGCTCACCCAGGGAGCAAATAAATAACAAATTGCCACTACCCGACAGGTTCACTCAATAGTAGGGGACACAGACAGAAAGCTACAGGAGCTGAGAGGAGGAAGCTATTCAAAACAAACAAATTACTTCATGGGCAGCAGGACATCAACCCTTATCCCCATCCTCATTTCCCACCTCGACTCTGCAGAAATAATACGATGGCATTTACAGCCATCCACCTTTCTTTCCCCTTTACACACCCTGTTTCTAGTTTCCAAGGTCAAGACTTACCCGCTCCAGCTTCATGAAGGAGTGGAAATTATCAACAAATATTCACTGGTTATTGTGAGCAAGATGGGAGTCCCACAGCCCCGGATCTCCACCCTGGCCGGGGACGTTTGGATTCGGACTTAACTGGTCTGTGGTGGAGCAAGGGTAATGGCGTTCCCAAAATGCTCTTTAGAGAATTCCAATTTCAAGTCCAGGTTGAGAAGTATAAGTGACACACACAGCTAAATATTCATCTCTCCTGCATGCTAGGTGTCTAAATGGACGGGGAAGATTCCGGGTAAGCAGGGTCAGGAAGTGTGATATTGTGGTATGCTATGAAATATATATTTGGCTTCTGCCCCGGGGTCCTAGCACAGAGTTCCTAAAACCCTTGGGATTTCCTGAGCAATAGGGGTGCTAGGCACACCTTTTATTCTGATATTTGGTCTTTGACCCTGGCTCCTGACACAGAGCTCCTAATCCCTTGGGATTTCCTAGGTGATAGGAGCCTCTTTTGTCCTAAAGAGGCCTCTCTTGGATGGGGGCTGGTCACCAGAAAGACCAAGCCATGATTAGAAGATTGGAGAGGGGCTGGAGATGGAGTTAATAATCAATCATGCCTACGTGATGAAGCCTCCATAAAAATCCCAAAAGTACAGGGTTCAGACAGCTTCTGGGTTGGTAAACACCTCCATGTACACCCGACCCCACAGGGGCAGAAGCTCCTATGCTCAGGACCCTTCCAGACCTTGCCCTATGTATCTCTGGCTTTTCTTCTGTATCCTTTATTATATTTTTTACTAATATAACAAACTGGTGAACGTGTTTTCCTGCAATTTGTAAGCAGTTCTAGCAAATTAATCAAAACCAAGGTGAGGGTTGTGGGAACCCCAATTTATAGCTCATCAGTCAGAAATAGAGGTGACAATCTACTACTTGTGACTAGCATCTGAAGTACGGGGCAGTCTTATGGGACTGAGCCCTTAACCTGTGGGATCTGACTCTAACTATAGGTAGATAGTGTCAGAATTGATTTGAATTATGGGACATCAAGCTGATATCCACTGGAGAACTACTTGGTGTGTAGGGAAAAACCCCCACACATTTTGGTGACCAGAGGTAAAGTATTTATTCTGCATTCTGCATTTATTCTGCATTAACATAATAACTGCACAGCTCAAGGTCTTACGCATGAATGTGAAGGTGCCCTTCAGGTGGACAAAATGTTACCTTCTGAGAGGTCTGACATGACAAGTCTTGATGGTACTTTAGGGGGCTGGGCAATCATGACAAGCCAGAATGCAGAAACAAAACAGTTTGTTTTTCCTATACTATACACAGGAACCATATATGGAGAGCACATGATCAGTTATTTTAACCAGCATCTGTTCTTCAAACTGAGAATTCCACCTTGAATATATAAAATATATTCATGTATATTGAATATATACATGAATATATATACATGAATATACATATATCATGAATATATGTAAATATATTTACAGAAATGTAAAAAAAAATAACTATTCATCCACCCAGTGGTGAGAGACTGGGCTTTGCCACTTGCCAAGTGCAGGAAAAGCTCTGAGAAACAAGACACGCGAGAGCAACCCCCCAACAGCACAGTCTGGCAGAGAGGATAGAAAAGAAAAAAGCCAGCAAAATAAATACACGAGTTAAATATGTTTCCCCATGATATGCTTCTGTATACAGTAAACAGTAAAATGCAACAATTACACCAGTCAGCCTCTCCTTTTCAAAGGGAGGTGATGGTTTTGAAATAGCAATCAATTTTTAAAACTGATATAGGACACATGAGATGTATGGCTGACCAAGAGGTTATTCAAAACATTTTCTTTTGCCTTCTTCTCTGTAACATTGAATATGATGTACATAAGATAATCCTATAGAAAACACACAGCAAAAAAATACCTTTTGCCCTAAAAAACAAAAACAAATACCTTTTGCCCTAACACGGAATTTAATAAAACACATACACTTCTTTGGAATTGAAGCCTTCTGAGGTGATCTTTTTCTCCTTTCGCATGAATCAATATCTGGTCTTAAGAATCCCTATGTTGTTCCCAAAGCCTGTCGGGAAGTAAATCACTTTAGCCCAGCAGGAGACATGGGTGGGGAAAGGGGAGTCCAGATCGTGGACTGGAGCAAAAGGCCACAGGAAAGAAGAACGACTCACATGGACTATGACAGGCTCTCCAGCCCCTATGGACCCAGGGGCCAGAAGGGAACCACCAGGGTGACAAAGCATGCTGTGAGAAAATGGATGCCACATCTGTGGAAGGGGTTTGCTCTTAAGAGATTCCTATGAAACAGAAAACCTTGGGGACCCTGTCTCTCCTGCCCCCAGGCCCAGCTTCCTGTCAGATAAGAACTTCTTTCATTACAAAGCTCCACCAACAGCCCCAAAACCATCCCATTCTCAGTGTTGAGCCAAGCCCTCAGCCAACCTTTGGAATTAAGGGTGCTCAAGGTGGGAGCAAAGCAGGCGGAAGATGCTATTCTTCATAGAGGAAAACCTCAATATTCCACATTAACATGATTGAAGTATCATTTCAAGCAAGCACCAATAGTGCTCTCCCGATCAGAAGAAACCCAAAAGAGATAATAATCGTACAGCTCAAGGTCTTAAGCAGAATGCTAAGGTGCCCTTCAGGTGGACAAAATGTTACCTTCTGAGAGGTCTGACAACATGACAATTCTTGACAGTACTTTAGGGGGACTGGGCAATCATGACAAAGAGCAGCCTACTACACATTTATCAAATGGCCTACACAGAACATTCTGGGGCTGGGGGAGTAGGGAGCTGATGCATGCTGATTCTCTATGGAATCACTGGATTGTCTGTTTTGATGACACCAACAGGTCAATACATTCAGTTAGGTCATCAGTCACCTTTGTTAAAAAATTGCTTTGCCATGTAGTTTTATGTCCAGTCCCTTTTAGGGGTTGGGACTGTGTTGTCTGAATCACCTGGGTGGCTTAAGGGAAAGGCTTTTTTGGTTTTGTTTTTTAAGAAAACTTCCCAGGTGTTTTGTAAAAAGCCCCAGGAAATTGATCACTGGTCAAGATCAGTAATTCTTGAGCCTGGTTGCTAATGGAACCCACTGGGAGTACATTTCAAAAAAAGGACACCAGTTGAAAATCATTTATCTCATAAGGGTCTAGTCATATTTTAATAATATTTATATATTCTAGTCTGAATGCATAAAGAACTCTGAAAACTCAAAAACAAAAAGGCAACCCAAATTTAAAATGGGCAAAGGACTTAAATAGATATTTCACCAAAGGTATATTAATACAAATGGCCAACAAGCACATGAACAGATGCCCAATTTCATTAATCACTGAGAAATGCATATTAAAACCACAATGAGATACCACTTCACATTAACTAGGTTAGCTGTTTTTTTTGTTTGTTTGTTTTTTTGAGACAGAGTCTCACTCTGTTTGCCGGGCTAGAGTGCTGTGGCTTCAGCCTAGCTCACAGCAACCTCAAACTCCTGGGCTCAAGCGATCCTACTGCCTCAGCCTCCCAAGTAGCTGGGACTACAGGCACACGTCACCGTGCCCGGCTAATTTTTTCTATATATTTTTAGTTGGCCAATTAATTTCTTTCTAGTTTTAGTAGAGATGGGCTCTCGTTCTTGCTCAGGCTGGTTTCGAACTCCTAACCTTGAGCAATCCACCCGCCTCGGCCTCCCAGAGTGCTAGGATTACAGGCGTGAGCCACCACGCCTGGCCTCCTAGGTTAGTCGTTTTAAAATAAAAAAAAAAAAAAAACCAAAAACACTAAGTAAATGTTTGCAAGGATGTAGAGAAGATGGAACCCTCCTACATTGCCAGTGGGAACGTAAAACAGTGCAGCTGGTGTGGAAAACAGCTTGGCAATTCCTCAGAAAGTTAAGACAGAATTACCATATGACCCAGCAATCCTGCTCCTAGGTATATACACTAAAAAACTGAAAGCAGGGATACAAAAAAATACTTGTACATGTATGTTCACAATAGCGCTACTGACAACAGCCAAAAGATGGAAACAATCCAAATGTCCATCAGTGGATAAGTGGATAAACAAAATGTAGTCTATCCATACAACAGAATATTACTCAGCCATAAAAAGCAATGAAGTACAGGTACATGCTACAATGCAGAGGAATTCTTGAACACGCTGTGCTAAGCGAAAGAAGCCAGACACAAAAAGGCATGTACTATACGATTCTCTTTCTATGAAATGTCCACAGTAGGCAAAGCCAGAGAGACAGAAAGTCTCAGGGTGCCTGAGGCTGGGGATAGGGAGGAATGGGGAGTGACTACTTCACCAGTACAGGGTTTTCTTTGGGGGATAAACATAGCGGTTGCACAATACTGTGAATATACTAAATGCCACCAAATTGTACACTTCAAAATGGTCAGTGATTAATTTTATATGAATTTTACCTCAATTTCTTTAAATGAGGGAAAATAAATATCAAGGGGCTTCCTGGGCCCTGCAGATCAGAATCTCCTGGGGTGGGGCTGTGTGTATGTGTGTGTGTATACAAGAACAAACATATAAATATATAGCTCCCAGGTGAATCTTACATGCAGCTAGTATTGAAAAGCACCAGGTTACGATGTTGTATATATACATACACAACCTTCAATTAATATAAAAATGGAGCACTTCTGTGGCTAGGACCTCAGGTTTTACCTGACACTACCCTCATAATGGACAGAGTATGACATTTCTGACTCCTCTCTCTCCCTGAAAAAAAATATATATGCATTTTAAAATAATGAAACTAGATGTGCAACATTCAGAAAAGGAAGGTAATGGCAAAATCACAGCTATGAGGCACTCAAGAGCAACTTATCCAGAACAGTGAGTGGATTTCAAATCAAGCCCCTAGGTGATGGAAGGGCCTAGAGACAGTTTAGTCTGCACAGATGAATGCTTCAAACAAACTGAAGAGCTGTCATCAAAAACCAGCGGACCACTGTGTGCTGATTATGAACACCAAATAAGGGCAAATATTAATGGGCTCAGGAGAACCAACAAGGACCAAATAAAGCTTTGTGGCCAGCTCAACAAAAGAAAGAATGGTCTAACTTGAAGCTGGCTTACCACCTTCGGTCAGAGATGTGGTTCCGCAGGAAGGACCTGGCCACGTGACTGCTGATGGGCCAATGCTTTGATGTGTGCAGGAAATCTGAGGAACAAGACTGACCTCGAGACAGAAATGATGCCAGTGGCTTCCAGCCTACAATGTTCCAACTCTGTTTACTGCAGAGAGTTCTTACAGGTATTTCAGAAACTGGGTATATAATAGTAATATTGATCAGAGATGGTGAGACATTGTTCTACTAAACAATTCCATTGGAGTACAGGTGGCTACTATGAAGGATTACTGCACATAGCATTCATTTGCTCCTTTGTAAACAAACTGTGCTGCAACTGACCCCTTTCTCCAGTACCTTCTCCTTCCTGCTTCTGGAGATTTCTTACTTTGATCCCATCTTTTTAGTAAGCATAAGATCTAATTAGTAACAGAATGATGGCCTAACAGTCACATTTCTGTTTCATCTTTACTCTCACAGCAAGTCATGGGAAGAAAAAAGAACTTAAGGACATCGGTTTCTTCAAAACCCATTAATTAATACAAGAACTATAACTTTAATGTAGGGCTGGCTGTCTTTTTGGTGAGAAAAAAACCCAACCACTTCTTATATCTTCCAGCTTTGCAAACATTACCAGCCAACCACTCCTCAAAACCAATTCCGGTAACTCTTATGCTTGAGGTACAATTACATCATTGGTTTGCTTCATGGAAAATTTCCTGATTTTCATTTATTTCTGTAGTTTGGAATATGCCAAGGCATCTTCTTTAACTCTGGGTGGAGAGGTAAAACAACCCAACACCAATGAGACATACGAAAGACAATGGAAAAGAGAGGAAAGACACAGAGGCATGCTGGATTTTTTTCTGTTACACAATCAATGAAGATCTCACCATTGACAATGAAGAGCTCCTGAGGAATCCCAGTTGTCTGTGAACTACCCATGGGTTTGGACAGCATTCATCCACAAACTAATCTCATAGGTCATGGAGGTAAAAAAAAACAGCTTACCTCTGGCTCTCCACCAACTGGATGGGATTAATCCACATGGTTTTATAACTTCAAAAATGAGATAAAAGTAGTGCTTGTGCCTGAAGTAAAATGCTAGGGTGTTATTTTCACTGATGCAGAAAACGGATGACCACTCCAACAAATAAAATAGTAGCTATTAAAATACTAACCACTCCTAAATAGGTGGGAAAAAAGTGATATGTTTCTCTACTTTATATAACAAGAGAAAAATTAGCCCATCTGAAGGAAATGCAGACTTTGGATTCCATCAAATATTTACTGAGCTGGCACTAGGTTTGGAGCTGAGACACTGACAATGACTCAGGAAAAATAAGTATTTTATCAGTCACATGTTTTTGTGAAACTTTAGTGTCATCTACATTTTTAAAGGAGCTACGTGATAAGTGGCATAACAAAAAGAATTCTATTAATAATTTTAAAAGCAATAAGTACATGTGTTCTTATTTAAAAATTGAAAGTAAGTCAGTCTAAAGCCACAAGGTAAAGCTAAGCATTAGGAGTTGTTCAAACTGGAATTGTTGGTTCTGGCCACTGCAGTGGAACTTAAAATGCAAAAGCTACTCTATCCTTCTCTTGTAACTACATGTGAATGCAAGAAGCTATTCTTGGTAATCCTTGACATTTTTGTCAATATGCCATGTACACGGTGACATTTTGGAGGTTTATGATATGGGGTGGGAGTGTTGGTTTCTGGTGCCTTGGCTTTTAATATTGAGATTAACAAGATGACAATCTTGGGTTAACCTGGGCCAGGTCAATCACAGAATGATTTATCTGGAATGCCTTTTGAATCAGTATATCTACAGTAAACAAAACAGTGCCACAGTACTTCTGAAGAAAATTCATGTTCTCCTGGGGGGGAAAAATGTAAAAAGCTCTGTAGAGTTGGCCACCATGAACTTGAGCCCTATCATTTTAGATTTCAAACTGCTCTGGCCATTAGAAAGCAACTGATTTAAAATCAACTGATTTTTAAAATGTTGCCATTTTTTAAAACAATAATAAAATATCAGTTTCTAAACACAAGAATTTATTATATAGGCCTGCAAAAAGCACATATAAATCTTCTGTAAAGACACTGTCTTTAAGTACACAGCCCAACTGCTAAAATAACAAAAACATAATGCATGTACTACACAGCATTTCCTATTCCACGGAATTCCTTACAGCACTAGCAGCAAAGCTGAGAAATAGTCCAGGAAAAAAATTCAGCTCCTCCGTGCAGATCCAAGCATGACAGACTTGATATCCACTTTGGCAGAACCCTTTATTCCTCAAGCCAGCAAGGGTTCTGAGGGAGGGTCCCAAGAGTAGGAGTGAATCAGACAGGGGACAAATGGCAGGGTCCAGGTCCTTAGGAAACCACACCTAGGTCTGGGAGTATCCTCACTGCCTCCTTCTCGGCCTGCGCCACCATCGCCGGGCCCTGAGGACAGCCACCTTCTCCTAACCAGTCTTCTTGCCTCAGCTCCCGCCCTCCTAATCCCCCACAGCAGTCAGAGATAAAATGGAATGTTAAGTCCTCCCAATAGAATCGCTCCCCTGCTTACTCAGAGTCACAAGCAGAGTCCCTGCAATGGCCCACAAGGCACTTCAAGAGCTGCCCCATCCCAACCACCCTCCTGCCAGGCCCAAGGCTCTCGCCTCAGCACCTGCAGTTCCTTCTCCCTGAAAGCCTCTGTCCCCAGACACCTCCAGTTCCCTTCTCACCCGCTGCAGACACTGGCTCAAGGGGCACCTGAATGACCAGGCCTCCCCTGATGCCCTCCACGAAATGGCCACACACTCCCATCTACTTCACTCTGCCAGCTTTCGCCCTATAACTTAGTGACACACTCAGTTATTGCTATTTGCCATCATTGTGATGGAAGCCCCGCAAAGGCAGGGGCTGTCCACGAATGGCTCATTGTTGGAGCCTTAGAGCAGGTTCTCAGCCTCAGCACTGCTGACACCGGGCCAGCTCATTCTCTGTGGAGGGGACTGTCCTACACCCCATAGGATGTTGAGCAGCAACCCTGGGCTCCACCCACTAGATGTTAGGAGCATATACTTCAACCCCGTCCCCAAGCTGGGACAGCCAAAAATGTTTCCAGACATTGCCAAATGAACCCTGGGGAGCTAACTCACCTCTGGCTAAGAACCACCACTATTTCAGTGGAATTAGTGAACCTAAGGGTGGGAAGATCTTCTACAGCTTCAGGCACATGCTGCTAGGAAAATATCTAAGCTAATGTTGATGTTAACTGTTAACTGTTCTCCGCTGCTCTCTAACCCTGTTTCACCCACTTTCCCATCTCCCACAACTGGCGCGTGAGCCCCATAAGAGCAAGAACTTTCTCTGTGCTCTGAGAGCTTCCTTCCAAGACCCAAACAGCATAGTGATCTGGGCAAACTTCATTTTACCCCCAAAGTTCACCTCCACTTATAAATGTACATCCAAAGCTGTTGATACACATATGAAAAGAAAACCGCCTCATAGACATTGTACAAGAACACTGAAAAGATGTGGCTGAAGATCTTGACCTTGAATTAGCTTCTCCTATAACATCTGCCCAGTACTAAGTGACTATCAGTTATGGAACAAAGTTTAATCATATAATATGAATGATCGTGAGGTGGCAAACTGCCCTCAGGCCAAATCCAGCCTGCTTCCTGTGTTTGTAAATAAAGTTTTATTGAAATACAGGCAGGCCCATTCATTTACGAATCATTACGGCTGCTTCTGCACTACAGCAGCAGAGTTGAGCAGTTGCAACAGAATCCTATGGCCTGCAAAGCCTGAGATATTTACTATCTGGCCGTTGACAGAAAAATCTGGATGGCTCTGCTCTAATCTGCTCTAATCTGTTGTATCTCTGTAGTAACATTTCATTTTCAGCAACTTTACTTCCCCAGCCACAAAACCAAGAGAATACAAAGAACAGCTGCAAGCAGAGGAAAAAAAATAGTTGTGAATTCTGAGCACTTACTTGTCTTTACACTGATGAGCCTCCAGTGCAACCTAACTAAGAGGAAACTAATGAAGCAACTCAGCAGAAGTAACATAATGGAGGGAGAAAATTTTAAAAGGCAGAAGGGTAAAGACACTGGAGAATCCCAAAGGTGAATGATTGTTTAATATGACAAGAACAAGTAACATGTGAGTGCTTGTTCTGCACTAGACACTGACCTAAGCGTTTTACCTAATCTTATGAATCTTCGAAACAACCTCCAAGACAAACGCTCTGTTCCCATTTTATCGAACAGGAAACTGAGGCTCAGAGAACCCAAATAACTGCCTTAGGGGACACAGCAAATAGCAGTGCTGGGAGTCAGACTCAAGTTTGTCCATCTCTGAAATCAGGACTACCAACACTTGGGTGGTCCCTGTGGTTAGTGGTACAGTAAGTCCTCATTTAACGTCATCAGTGGGTTCCTAGAAACTGCAACTTTGAGAAATGACGTATTAAAAAAGCCAGTTTTACCATAGGCTAATTGATATAAACAAGAGTTAAGTTCCTACAGTAAATTTCTGGTCACAAAAACATCACCAAACTTCTAAATAAAGACCAAAATAGTTCTAATATTAAATATTGAAATAAATGTGGGCTATCTATACAGTTAAGAAAAATTGATAAAAACAAGTAAGATAATGATTTCCCCAATTTTTGGTGAATCAGTGAGTGACAGAGGTCATAGCTGTGATGGATTAAATCAAGGAATAAATGTTTGCAAAGCAAAACTGTCAGGAGTACCTCCTACCACTGCGCAGTTCAAAAACAATCACAGGATGGGCACGGTGGCTCACGCCTGTAATCCTAGCATTCTGGCAGGCTAAGATGGGAGGATCCCTTGAGGACAAGAGTTCGAGACCAGCCGGAGCGAGAGCAAGACCCTGTCTCTACAAAAAATAGAAAATTAGCCAGGCATGGTGGCATGTGCCTATAGTCACAGCTACTCGGGAGGCTGAGGCAGGAGGATCACTTGAGCACAAGAGACCAAGGTTGTAGTGAGCTGTGATGAGGCTACTGCACTCCAGCCTGGGTGACAGTCCAAGACTTTGTCTCAGAAACAAACAATCACAAATGTGGTGGCTTCCTGGAGCCCTTTCATGCCACGTCGTTTATTGTCCTGCACTTGTACAATGATCATAGACTTCATGAATTTCAATTTGACAATGACTTGTATTCATTCATTTTCCAACCCGCTTATTTCAGTTCAGGGTCATGGGTGGCTGGAGCCTATATGCCCTGGCAACTCAGGGCACAAGGTAGGAACCTGCCCTGGCCAGGATACCATGCCATGGCAAAGCATGCTTACACACACCAGACTCGCTCACACTGGGACCATGTAAACACACCAATTCACATAATGTGCACATCTTTAGGGTGTGGGGGGAAACTGGAGTACCTGGAGAAAACTCACACAGACATGGGGAGAACATGCATACTCAACAGAGATAGTGACCCTGGCTGGGAATCAATTTCTTTTTTTCTCATCAATGTCATAGCAAAACAACATTATTCAAGGACCTGTTGTAAATTCCAGGACATATCAACTTCGTTGTTCACCTGTACAAACATAATCAAGAAAATGTTATATTATCTTAATATATATCTAAGAAGAAACAAAAAGTATGTAATAGAATTTTAAGAGGTTCTTCCAAAAATGTGTGAAAGAAACAAAAGTTCCTTTATGCACAAAATTCATTTGACTCCAAATACTGCCAGGTAACCAGATATCGCTTCGACGTTATTAAAACAAACAGTGGTACTAATGAGTCATCCTATAAGAGAAATGCCTCTGAATGAAAGAACTTAGTTGCCTTACTGAAAACCAACTATATTCTTAATCTAGTAATAATTATCAGGTTGTTACATGGTAGTATTTATTCTCCCCTTACAGTTGGCAATACTCCTGGGCAATGTTAACATGTGGCTTCTTGGCAAGCATCCCTGGCAATTGCGTGGATATTTCGAGAAGCCCAAAAAAGCTTTTAGCATCATTACAGGCTGCCAAGTCTAATCTACATAGTCTGGTCTCTCTAACTACCAAATCAAGGTAACCACCTAAATTTAAAAGCAAGTTTGCTTGAAATTTTGTTTGTAAACAACTTTATTGAGGTATAATCAGCATACCATAAACCCTTCTCATTTTACATGTACAATTCGATGATTTGTAGTAAATTTACTGAGTTGTGCAACACACAATCCAGGGTTAGTACATTTCCACCACTCCAATAAAATCCCTTAGGCCAGCGGTCCCCAACCTTTTTGGCACCAGAGATCATTTACATGGAAGATAATTTTTCCACATACCGAGGGGGGGGAAGGTTTTGGGATGATTCAAGTGCATTACGTTTATTGTATACTTTATTTCTATTATTATTAAATTATAATATATAATTAAATAATTATACAACTTACCATAGGTTGGGGACTCCTGCCTTAGGCCCATCTGCAGTCATCACCACTTCCCACTCTCTAACCTAGGCAACCACTAATCTACTTCCCATCTCTATAAATCTGCCTCTTCTGGACATCTTGTAGAAATCAAATCGTACAATTATGTTGTCTTTGCATCTGCTTCTTTCACTTAGCATAGCATTTTTGAGGTTCATCACATAGCTCCCCTTTTCATACAAAACTTACCTAGTACTTAGGGATTCTATGTAGTGGCTGCACATCACAGTGTAAAGCAGGATTGGGTGTGAGGCCAGGAAAGAGTTGGAGAAAGTATGGCTCTCCCAGAATCACTGTTGAGTGAATCCTTTATGACATAGCCAGGCAGGTGATGGTAAATACGTGAGCATGTATTCATTCAACAATACTTACAGAGGGAATGTGTGGCAGGCATCTCTGGGGGTGTCTGCTCATTTCAAACCAAGCTTCCACTATTTTGGGAACCACAGCTGGGCTTCCAGAGATCTACAACCCTCCTGAAAGCATATGCAAGCTTCCATGTACTAGCGCCTTTTTCTGCACAGAATCCCTACTTTGTGTCAGATTTCCCCGGGTCTATGATCCCCAAATCCTCTAGAATCCCTGTACTCTCCCCTGAAGCCTTGGAGCAAGTCTAGTAAGGCTGTCAACTGTATGAAAGAATACCCACGAAACAGATATAGGACAAACTTACAAATATTCGGTTGAACCATACAAATAACAATTTAATAGTTTCAGAAATCACTAGAACAGAAAAAGAACATTAGTGGAAAAACTGGGGAAACCCAAATGTCTAGAGTTTGATTAGAAGAAATGTATCAAGGTTAGCGTCTTAGTTTTCACAAATATACCATGGTGATATGAGATGTTAACAATGGGGAAACTGTCCAGTCTTTGCAACTTTTCTGTAACTCTAAAACATTCCAAAATAGAAATGTATTAAAACAAATAAAAAAAATACTAGGTTGCATTTATCCCATGCCTAGAACTGTCTCCTAAGGCAAACATGAAAAAAAAAATCTACAGAGAAAATAACCGCACATAAGCAGCATTATAATTATAGTCTTATAGAATCGTAAATATCAGAGGGCAATCTAAATGGTGAGAAATAGAGGGCTATTTAATAAGCAAGTGTATAGCTAGCTGCTCGGTGGCAGCCTACGCCCCCAATAAGAATGGCAATGATAAAATCTATGCAGCAACAAGGGATGGAAAACACATGAGTGAGAAAGCCTTAGCTGGCTTCAAAAAAACAGAAACTCTGATTCAGCCGGCTTTAAAGGATAAGGAGATGCTGTTATCTCACATTTCACATGAGAAAAGGTACTGAGGGCAGACAGCTCCAGAAGCTTAATTCATCCATCCACCCATCCTATCAAAAATGCGGTCTTTCCACTCCACCACCCTCAGCTTCTCAGCCAGCTCCCTCCTGGGTTTTGTGGCAGCAACAAGAGCTGCCTAGCTCCAGGTTCACACGGAGACAGAGCAGCAATTAGCAGGGGTTCCCTCCACGTAGGTCTGTGGGGACAAGAAGCCTTCTCCCCACCCATGCCTCCCACACGTCCCCTCACAACTCACTGGGCAGGTCTGGTCATGTGCCTCAGCCTATTGCAGGCCTAGATGCCGTATGGCCGGCTTAGAGCCCTCTCGGGCACTATTGATATTTGAGCCTGGATCATTCCTTGTTGTGGTGGGGACTGACCTGCGCATTGCAGGACGTTTAGCAACGTCCTTGACCTCTACCCACTAGATGCCAGTAGAATTCACCCCCAGTTAATAACAACCAGAAATGTCTCTAAATGTTGCCAAATGCCCCTCTGGTGGGAGGGAGGGGATCCTCCTCAGTAGAGACCCACTGGCTTAGAGCAATCAGGACTTCTTCAGGAGCTGCAAAGAGAGTCACATCCCTAGAGTCAAGACAAGGAGTGACCACCCTAACACAATGGGAGTTCTGACAGCTTGCAAGGAGAGACTGCTCTTGAGAACTCTAGAATGTTGCACATGAGAAAAACTCAGTGAAATACAGTATACAAAATGATTATAAATAAAACCTATCTCTACATGCATAATTACATTCAGCAAACATGTATTGAGGACCTACTACATGCTAAGTACTATATAGACAAAGCAGAATAAAACTGAAATGAGTTAAAAGAAAGGAGATGATTCAAAGGTTTATTTTTTTAACTGTAAACAAGGGGATCCCTGCTCGGTTCCTTCATTCTCCAATTGCTTTTTTAAACTTTTTATTTTGAAATAATTAGATTCACAGGAAGGTACAAAGAAATATACAGGGAAGTCCCTGTGAAATGTCCAGAACAGGCAACTCTATAGAGATGGAAAGCAGATTCGTGGTTGCCAGGGGCTTGAGAGCATGGGGAGTGACTGCTAATGAACAGGGTTTCTTTTCGCGGTGATAAGAATTAGATAGTGGTGATAGTTGCACAACTTTATGAATATGCCAAAACCCAATAAATTGTAACTTTTATAGTATGTGAATATCTCAATTTTTTAAAACAGAGATAATTTTCAGAGCAAATCCAATTGACCCCACACTCTGAGGCCTCCCCTACACTACGGACAGGCACCTGTCCATGGAACAGAGCTCTAAGTGACAGAAAGAGTCTCCTGCAGTGGCTATGTGGTTTCCTGGCCGAGCTCCAGGCAGCCTGGAAATGGCGGCCTGGAATGGAAATGCTCACTCAGGTTGGTGGGTGCTCTCTCCCCAGGTAAGATCCACCCACTGACCCACTACAGGGCAGGCAACCTGGGGGGTGGTGCAGTCAGCTCCCCATACTCTCTCTCAACAACATCATTCCTCCCTCATCCCCACTCTCTCCTTCAGCCCCTTCTGCTTTAAAAAAATAAAGAGAACCCTCCAGATGGAAAATGCTGGAGATATCATAGCTCCATAAGCAGCCTTTAGAAATGTCCTTGTTCTGTATGTCTAGATCTTCTGAGCAAAGACAGAAGCACTCCTTTCACCCCTCCTTCAACCACAGAAGGGGGCAATGAACAGCTCAGGGCATCTTAGGCAGCTTGATCCCCATCCCCACCCCACACACCGGCGCATGCGCACATGCGCACACATTCAAAAGGCCAGGCCAGCTCTCTATGTTGCTACAGAACACTGAAGTGTAAACAGATTCATTTTCTTCTGTTGCACTGCATACATGTATACTCTTGACAATCAGTAAATGCCTATCAATTTAGAGTATTCTAAGAATGAAGAATACATGCATATTAATATGTTCCCAGTTTCGTATACTGGTTTTTCATATAAATGTATTTAACATCTGTGCTTCATGGAATCACAGAAATCAGGCCTTTGGGTAGCACCTCTGAAATAACAATCTTCTCGAAACAAATTCAGCTGCTAAAGATGAATCATTGTAACCAGGTAGATAGAGGTAGCTCGGGTTCTCAAGCAGGAGATATTGTCCCCCAGGGGACATCTAGCAATGTCTGGAGACATTCCTTGGCTCAAGGCTCCAACCTGACTCCAACCTCCTGCCCCCACCACAGGGGCATTTGGCAACATCTACATTCTATCAGAACTTGGAGGGGTCAGGGGAAGTTTGCTACTAGCATCTAGACCTAGGGGATAGAGGCCAGTGATGCTGCTAAACATGCTAGACCTGACAGTCCCCTATAACAAGGAATTACCCTACCCCAAATACCAATTAGTGCGGAGGTTGAGAAACCCTGGTCTAAAGTAACATTTTCTTGGTTTAGATACCTTTTAGGACAACCTGCATCAGCAATACAATAACTTTAATGGCTCGACATGTTTCTCCACATAACCAAGTTATTGAACACACAAAATGACAGCAACAAACAATGAAGGCTTCTGAGTGAGGTTAACAGAAGTTAGGTTGGCCCCGTGAGTCTCAGCCTCTCCACAGATGTTAGCAAGATTCCTTTGGCCCCTTCTGGTTTCACCCGCCTGAGTTCAAGCACTAGGTAAATCCTCTGCACTTCTTGTTTCCTTCACAATTTCTCTGATATAATCCCTGCCTTCTCTAGCCCTAGTGCCCTGACCTCTCTAGCTCAGGGCTGTCACCACCCAAGAAAATCTTCGATGGTTTCCAACTGGCCTCTTCTCTCAGAAATCTAGCCTGCACCCACCCCCAGATTTGGCTAGCTCATCAGATAGGATTTGGTGCATCCCATCTGATGTGAGTCCCAACGTGATGAGACTCCATGCCCGGTCCACAGGAAATGAGGACCCACTAGGGGTATTGTGAAGAACCAAGGAGAGAAAGTGCACGTAAAATGCTTGGCACAGGACCTGCCTACGCATGTAATACACGTCAGCTGTTGTGGTTGTTATCAAAGACACCAAGCTGTCCAGAGGATTCCATTCTCACTGGGAAAACACGGTGTGTTAGTTTTCTACTGATGCCGAAACAAATTGCCACAAACCAAATGGCTTAAAATAAAAGAAATTTATTATCTTACAGTTCTGGAGGTCAGAAGTTCAAAATCAGTTTCACTCAGCTAAAATCAAGGTGTCAGCAGGGCTGCCTCCCATTTGCAGGCTCCGGGGAAGAATCCATTTCCTCGCCTTTTCCAGCTTCTAGAAACCGCCTGCATTCCTTGGCTCATGGCCACCTGACTCTAACCTCTGCTTCCACTGTCACATCTCTGTCTCTGACTCTGACCTCACCCTCCTGCCTCTCTCCTAGTAAGGCCCCCTGTGATTACACCGGCCCACCCAGGTAATCCAGGTTCCTCTCCCTAGCTCAGGATCCTTAACTTAATCACATCTGCACAGTCTCTTTTGCCATGGAAGGTAATTTAGCAACAGGTTTCAGGGACTAGAACGTGGGCATCTTTGAGGGACCATTATACCATAGGAGGGATTAAATATCAAACAATATGAACACAAGATAAAAATAACCAGTGAGGAAGGGGAGAGGGAGGGGAAAAAAGAATATGAATGTATTTATTACCACTGATCTGTATACTTAAAAATGGTAAGGATGGTAAATTATATATGTATATTTCACCTCAATAAAAAAATTTAAAAACCTAACCAGTGAGTGTAACAAGGTGGAAGGGGCACATAGTTACCCAGGAAGGGAGGGGCCAGCACAGGCAGGGGACCAGGACTCAACTCTGGAGTCAAACAGATGCTGTCCCTCATTGGCTGTGGGCAGTGAGGCCACTAAGTCAACCTCCCTTGGCCTCAGTTCCATCATGGGTCCGCCTACACCTCATGCAGCCATCTTGGACTTTCCATGAAAACATCCACGCAAATGTAGAGCACTCAGCATATATCCGCCACAATCACAGAGCCACAGGATCCCAGCTGGGAGAGACCCGTAGGCAGGGACACCACAGTGAGACCTCATGGAAAAGGACATGAGCACAGGGTAAGCCCCACGGAGACAGGGGCCTGTCTGGTGCTGCTCACCACTGGAGTCCTAAATTCTGGAAGAGTCCCTTAGACCACTGGTCCCAAACCTTTTTGGCATCAGGGACCATTTTCATGGAAGACAATTTTTCCATTGATGGGGGGGCAAGGGGGACACAGTTTCAGGATGATTCCAGTGCATTACATTTATTGTGTACTTTATTTCTATTTCTTTCTATTATTATTACATTGTAATATATAATGAAATAATTATACAACTCACCATAGTTTGGGGACCCCTGCCTTAGACTGAGAGGCTAGGCCACAAAGAGTTGTTGAATAAATAAATGAACAAATCAACAGAGGCATGATGCTTAAAAAATGACTGGGGATTGGGCAGTTAGGTGTCATACTGGAAAGAGCACTGGATTGGGGGTCAGAAGACTCCAGTTCAAGTCCCTACCCTTCTAACACTACTGGCAAACACGCTCCTTGGTTGTGGCTCTCAAGTGGGAAAGAAGAGTTTGAACGCATGATCCTAGCTCTTCCAACCCCAAAGCTGTGGGATTCTGAGCTACATGGTATTGCTCAGGTCTTACCACTGTTATGTGAAAACCGTGGGTCACACTGCCAATTCCCTCACTGACTGCAAAAACACCCATCACCTCCTCACCCCTAGCACTTTTCTCCTGTTCCCCTTTATCTGGCCCTGTGCTGCTATAAAAGCACTAGAAACTCTCACCCAGGGAGATAAACGGACAAGGAGAAAAAACATCCCAGGTTCAAGTGAGCCCTCCCTCCTCTGCTTGGAAGTGATCACCACCTGAGGAATTGAATTAATCCTGGGATGCCTTGTGACTATTATTGTCTCCATTTTATATGTCTGTCTCCTGTCTCCCAGAGAAACTTGGTCTTCACATACCGTCCCGGCACACAGGAGGCCAAGAATCTCCATAAATATTTCTTCACTTTTTTAGATTTAAATGGGGATAAATGAACTCAGTAGAATTTAACTTTGATTACATTCCATCAGATTAATTTTACTGAATTTATTGGAAAGACAGCCAACATTAGCAAAAAGGACCGAGGCTAGAAGTCAAAAAGCCCACCCTAAGCTCACCAAGTGACCTTGAACATGTCACTTGACCCACAGGCTCCTGAAGTAGAACCTAGCAGAGAGGGTGATGCATGTTATTTCCACTTCCCAAATCAGAGTGAAAGGACAGAGAAGGAAACTTGGAGATTTCCAAACATCCAGGAGCTATTTTTGGAAATGACTTTTCCATTCACTTTTCTTTAAAAAAAAAAAAAAAAAAAGGTAAGGAAAAGAACGATATTAGACCAACAAGGGGGGGTTGATGATTTAAATGGAAGCAAGAGAAGATTCTTCCAGGGGCTGACCCTTTTTTAAAACCAAGATGCTCCCTCATGTTCACACAAATGCTACCTATAATCTAAAAAATGGAGAAATGGAGAAATCCTTACTTGTTTTTCAAAAAGCTCTACCAGGACAATTTATATAATCAAGAAATAGACTCTGTGGGATAAATATAGTAAACCTCCTATTAGTTAATACTAAATAAAGGTTCCAAGAAGGCAGCAATGATGTTATCTGGCTCTGTTAAATGGGGCTCCGAGCTGGCAAATTCCAGAGTCATGGATTGTTTTCTCCTTAAAGCAAAAGCCTGTTCAGAAGACTTGTAAGATACCACAGAATTCCTCCATGTCAAAACCCATCTAGTGAACAATTGGGCCCTCAAAAGTTTATACCATGATTTAATCTTGGGCTTCCACCATCATCATGATTATTTACACTCTGCTTTGGTCTCAAATGTGATATTTTCCACCATTCTTAAGCTGCCAGCAGCTGGCTTGTTCAGTACTGTACAACTCCAACTGAGTTATAGGAAACAGAACATTAAGTTTCAGCCACTCAGCCTGTCTATAGGATAATATCCAAACAACCTAGCAGGAAGCGCACATATACACAACTGTCGAAGGCACTGCAAAAATGTTCTCATATTTTCTGCCCAAATGGCAAAAACCTTTTTATAAGGTGGTCATTATACTCTGAGTTAATATATGCAGAATACATGTGTGCCGCTCCTGTAAACCACACAAGACTCATGAAGGAAACTACCAACCATAGAAATGGCAAGTTAACTTTATATTTGTTAACAAAGTTTCTGGGTATGATTCCCAATAAACCATGAAAATCATATGCACAGTACTGATATACAGAAATAGTGAATTTAAACCTCAGGTAGATTCATAATCAAACTAAAAAATTCTGTTTTTAAAATACTGAGATTTTTTACACATCTGTGTCCACATCTGTAAAGATGTTTCCTTAACCTTATGTCTCCTTTGTGGTAACTTTAAAAAGTAGAGTTACAGTTATTCACCAACATGCTCTGAGCTGCCAATATCAAATGTTGTTAAACAGCATTGAATAGAATTACTATAAAACTCTAGAAGAGATTTTGTATACAACCCTTGGCCCTCAGTTACTTTGCTTACAGCAGCATATTTTATGCTATACAGTTTCTACTAAATTATATATAAAATGATGTTTAACATCAACAACTTTCATCTAATCTACTACATGCATTTATTTATTCCTCCATAATTGCATTTTTTTTTTTTTAAACTCCTATTTATTTGCCTCTCTCCTGTCAGTTCCCTATTTGGAAACTGTTTGGTGAAAGTCCTCATTTCTTGAATAACATTTTCTGGTTGGACTTAAAAAGGGTTTTAACTGTCAGGTACACATAGAGAAAACACTGCACTCTGACATACAGTTCTTTGCATATAATAAAAGTTAATTACAACTTTAAAGGATAACAGGTCACCTATAAAAATCGGCAAATGTTCTATTTTGAAAGAGTAAGAAGAATGACTATTACAGCCTTTGGCAGAGTCCACTTAAATGTTTGTGGCTTGCTGAACATTCCATACATATTTCGGGCAAGGTATTATGGGAGCTGAAGTTCAAGCTGTCCCCTGCTGAATTTTCACTCACTATAAAAACAATGTCTCAAAAGTACACACATGTTTTTACTTTACAAAAAACATAAAATATTCACTTTTGTTCACTCAATCAACACTTTTAGCATTTGAAACAGGACTTTGTAAAAATCTGTAACATAAGTGATGTCTGAAAAGAGTCAAAAATGTTATTCAGTAACAAACAGATTTCTGGAAAAAGGAACATAGGAAATGTGTATGAAATACATGGAAACAAAGATTCTACAAGCTGACTTCTGTAGGGTCTGCTCAACTATGTCGCAGGTTATACCATTCAAACAAAAATACTTACATTTTTATCTTTCAGCATGAATCTACACACATACACACAACTGTTTTATATCACCTTCAGAAAATGAGCCTTAGCCTTTTCTAAGCAAAACACTATTTTTAATTGGTTCCTTTTCCAGTTGTTTGGGATTTTAACAGACATATGGTATAAAAGGACTGCATTCCAAGCAGTTCTACCAATTCCAGAACCTTCCAAGGCTTGATCAAACAGCTGGGGCTCTAGCCTTGGGTTAAAATTATAATATGATCTCACCTGATTTTTGAAATAACTAAGCATCTTTTTAACCTATGAAATTGGCTTAGGATTTATACAAATTTCTGAGTCCAGAGGTTTGCAATGGTCAGGGAGAAAGTTAGGGAACCATGATCCTTTTATTTTGTTTTGTTTTTCCCTATCTGAACCCAGAGAAATCTTCAAACACTTCAGCAGCTTCTCTCCTCAAAAGTTTATTTTCAAACGCCAGTGCCATGTAGGCTGCCTTTCCTGTGTAGGTAGGAGGAAGCAGGCACAATGTCACCACACTGGGCCTTTTCAAGTCTTGAAATCACTGGGAAGCCTCCGGTATTTCCTTTTTGGCACTCAGGCCCTGGACTGAGAGAAATTGCTCTAGAGAGGACAAGATATCAGATAACCAGTGGAAACACTTGGTTTCCACAGAATTCCCAATTCCACAAAAAATACGTCTCTCTGTAAGCAGCTGAACCATTGAAGCCAGTAGACAATCAAGCAAAAAGTTAAGGGAAAGTTTCACTACATGAAACTAACCAAATGAAATCTGGTAGTGCTTTTAGAAGAATCCGTTTTTATTTGATCGGATTTTTATACGTGAATAAGACAGCTTTATACTCCATGCATATCTTGCACAAAAAGGAAATTTAAAATACAGCTCTTGTTTTTCGTTTATTCCAAAAGCATATGGGACTAATCATATTCCATGCTGGCTGCAGTACAGAAGGCTATTTCAAACAGAACTTTAACTTGCTTGATTTTTAAGGCACTAAAGAGCAACCAACAGAGTTTGGAAATAGATTCGCCCAACTCCAAAAGGTTTGGGAATCCCTCAAGTGCCTGTCTGGCATCAGGCTTTGGATGAAAACCAGCCTGAGCCCGCCAGGCAGGGAACCTGCGTCCCTAAGGTGGGGCGCACGTTTGTGATCCAAGGTGACAGCCTCATCTTGCCACCGTGGGCCAGAACGGCTGCGGAGCCAGAGCCCCGGTGGTGGGCCACAGAGGCCCTAGGCAGGGATGGGCGAGGCTGCAGCAAAAAAAGGAAAAGAGGGCCATCTGTCAGCCCCAAGAGAGGAAATTCCAGGCGCCCAGCTCCTAGGCGCCGGACAGCGGGTGACGTGAGGGAACCAAGTCAAAGTGTCCGCCTCGCGGTGGGGGACCGGGAGGAGGCCTGACCTCCGCACTCTGGGGCCTCGAGGCCCAGAGAGGGGGCACCTTGATCCTCGGTTAGAGCCTTAGGTGTAGAGGTATGGGGGGGTGGATTCTTGCCCGGGCCCCTGGGACACAAGATCTTCGCCCAGACCCAGGCCCCCTCCCTGATGTCCTCGATCCCATCCTGGGCCCAGGGGATGGGGGCGGCCACGGTGGTAGCCTGGACATGAGGGTTCCAGGCGAGTCCCGGCCCCGGGGATGGAAGCGCTCTATCCTTGCCCGGGCCCCCGGGGCTTTTGACGGCCCCGTGCTGAGCGGGGTGTGTCGCCAGTGCATCCGCGGTGGCGCCGGCCGGCTGCCCCGGTGGTAGTGCCACCCGCTGGCCCCCTTACCGGTCGCGGGGGTCGATCCACGACGTCTGGCGTGTGTTGTGGTCGATGTAGAAGACGCGGCCGTCGTAGTCGCGCGCCTCCTCCCATCCAGAGGGCAGCGGTAGCTCGGCGCTCTCCCGAGCCCTCGGTGGCTGCACTGGGGGCGTGGGGGCTGCGGCCGGGGGCGCCGGCGGCGGTGGCTCCCGCTGGGGCTGCGCGGGCGGCGGCGGCTCCCGAGGGGCCTCGGGCGGCTGTCCTCGCCGTCGCCGCCGGCCGCCGCTCAGCCAGGGCATGACGGCGCGGGCTCCGCCGCCGCCCGGCCGCCCCGCACGCGCCGCCTCCTCCGCCAGCACTAAGGCCCGGCGCCCGGGGCGCGGGGGCGGCCGCGGGGAGCCACCCGCCGCGCCCGGCGCATCCTCCGCCCGGCTCCCGCGCACCAGCGCCCGCCCGGGCTTGCGCGCCGCTGCCCGCGCCGTCCGCTCTGCCCGGGTCGCTGTCGCGCGCGAAGTCACAGACCCGGAGTCCCAGCCGCAGCCGCTGCTACCAGTGGCCCCTCCGTTCCCGCGGCGCGCCCGGCCATCTTCGATCCCCGGCACGGCCGGGCCAGGAGGGGCGGGGTGCGCGCAGGCCCCGCCTCCGCCCGCTGCTCCGCCCTCTCTACCCTCCCCTCCCGCCGCGCTCGCCGCTCCTCCTGTAGTCTCCCTCGAAGGCTCCTTCCCCTGCCTCTGCCTCCGCCTCGCCACCCGCGCCGTGGCTCCGCCCCTTCCCACTCCCCCACACACACCCCCTCTCTTGGCTGCTTCTGGATGCGGGCTGCACCTCCTCCAGTCTCCCGCGGGGGCTCCCCCTCCGCTCTCGGTCACTCCCCAAGCCCCGTCCCCATACCCCCTCCAGCTGCTCCCCCTCCTCCTCCATCCTCCTCCGCACACTCCTCCCTCCTCCCTCCCGCTCCGCCACCTCCTCCGGCCTTGGGAAAACCGCACCGGCCAGGATGGGCGCCGCCGCGTCAGTCCGCCCCCGGACCACCGCGGAGAGGAAGGAGGGCAGTGAGGACTACGCCTCAAACGAGCTGCAGGCGCGGCCTGCCTGGGGCTGACTCTTGGGGCCCTAACAATTCCCCAGGGAGAGGGCAGTCACCTCGCTTCACTCTCTCTCAGGCCTTGGGTGTCTTGGGTCCTCCGCTTTGCGCACCGAGGGGGTGGAGGCTGCGTCCTAGAGACCGAGGAGGACCCGGTAACCGGCCCTCTCTCTGGGAGGACTCACCTGGAAGCGGGCGGCTGGAAAGGTGGCCACTTTGCCTCCCTACCAGGAGAGCCCCAGAAAGATGGAGGCCCCTTGACCTTCCCTGAGCTTTTCATCCAGTCTGTGGGATCTGATTCTTTGAGCAGAGACCCAAGTAGGCCACCGCTGAGGAGGAAGCCGGGTCAACTCATAAAACTTTAAACCTACACAATAACTTCTGTTCCACTCTGCTCATAGCTTGGGAAACTGAAGCGCCAGAGTTGGAGCTGTGTCCTGCCCCAAATCTCTCATCCTTAAGACATTATGCCAGGAAATGCAGGACGGTATCAGGGAGGCTTTTAAACTATTGGTATTATAGTGATACAAAAATATCTAGTAAAAAGTCTAAATGATTCAAATCCAAATACATAAGGGAGGAGACTCAAGGAAAATATCGCAAAATGCTCAACGCTCACAGTAATTTGTATTTCTTTGGTGGAATTTTTTTTTTAAGAGACAGGATCTGGCTCTGTCTCCCAGGCTGTAGTGCTGTGGCATGATCACAGCTCACTGCCTCCTGGAACTCCTGGGCTAAAGCAATCCTCCAGTGCCTGGGACTACAGATGCGTGCCACAATGCTGGGCTAATTTTCTATGACTTTTTGTAGCGATGGGGTCTCACTATGTTGCTCAGGCTTGTCTCAAACTCCTGGCCTCAAGTGATCCTCCTGCCTCAGCCTCCCAAAGCGCTGGGATTACTGGTGTGAGCCATGGCACCTGGCCCAAATTTTTTGTAAAATGGTAATACTACTTTTATAAAGGGAAAATTTGGTTTTAAAAAAAGGATATGAAAGTATAGAGTCTGCCAGGAAACTACAGAAGGTCTTTCCTCCCCACCTCCCACTATGACACAGAAACTTCCTTGCTTCCCAAGTATCTACCCCTATCCGAATGTGCTATGCTAGAAATTCCACCACTTGAGTCCTTTTAATTAAACATGGAGGGAGAGGATCAGACAAGCAAATACTTTGTGATGTCACATGTGCCAGGGAATGTCCCCAGGTGCTAGGTGTTCCAGCTATGACACTTTCCCTTCCGATTGCCGTGATTTATCGCCAATAGGGCTGCCGCTGCCTTCTTTTTCCACTCCCTTCCTGCCCACTGTGCAGTCACCTCACAACCCAACATGGCCATTCTGAAGCTGCATTTCAACGTTCTTGGCACCTTGTCGTTTCTGAATCTCACAAATCTATTGCTAGAAACTACCCTGAATGGGGCTGGAACATGTTGGAAAGAAGCCAACTCCTACAGAGAGGTGGAAAGAGAGGGCGGCACCACACATCAAAGGACTTGTGGAAGAAAGGGCAAGATGAAAAGAGCATCACATAGAGCAAGGGCTGGGGGAAGCTGAATCCACTTAGGAGCTCCAAGGGGCTGTCGCTGATGGGCCTTCACGAAAGTGAGAGATCTTCTGCACCCATTCGGACTACCATAGGCAGACTTTGTGCTGAGGGTGGAGATGCTGCCGAGAACAGGATAGAATCTGTGCTCCAACCCCCCACTCCCGGGACCAAACATAGAAATAGGCAATTATAATGCAATGGTGACTTGTCCACAAGTGAAGCCAAGGTGCCAACCTCAACTTGGAGACTCAGGAAAAGCTTTGTGAGACCAAAGGGAAGATGGCTTGGATAAGGAAACTGAGGCTCAGGTCTTCCAATTCCCAAGTTCTGAGCTCTCACCCCTTGGCACATAGAGGTGCTGTCATCAAATTGTTGATTTGTGTAGCAGGTGCTGCAGTGTGCCACCCAGACCCCCTTGGCTGGGGCAGGCTCCCTTCGGAGGATAATGAGAGTAACTTTTCATTGACAGATGTAGGAGAGGTCACACCCATCACCCCAGGAACTGACTGTGAAGTAGCATAACCCAGCCCTCTTGCCTTGGTAAGACAAACTCTAATGCCCTTGACACTCCAAAGCTCCCCATGGGACCAGGCTGAGGCTAGACTTCTCCAAAAACTATAGCTTTGCCACCTGCTCCCCTATCCAGCCTCCCTTACTCAGGTAAGCACACCCCCAATCCATTACTCACAGGAGAACCCCCATCTCAGGCACTGCTTCTAGAGTGCCTGACCAACGAGCATCTCCTGTGCACTTGCTCCCAGCTAAACACTCAGCAAATATAAGCTCATTTAACCATCATAACAGCACCTAGAGCCCCTCCTAATTTCATTTGCACATTAATAGATGTGACAGGGGTGTGACTAGACTGCCAGTGAAAAGAGATTGCAGACCCTCACTGGAAAAGCTTAATCCACATGCCCACCCACCCACCACCTCTGGGCCACTCTGCCAAAGACAACTGAAGTGGGGCTTTGGTATTTGTCTTCCTAAAATGAACTGGACCAGAGAGGAAGAGGCCAGTGCTTGGGGTGACCAAGCTTTCTTTATTACACCATTGGTCCTTTTCCACTTGTATGCATGGTTCGCCTCAGGCATCTGCTCAGTGCCCCTAAAGACTCATGAATGGAAGTGAGGAGGAAGAGAAGTTGGTAGGGGAATGAAGGGACTCTTGACTTCCCAGCTTTGCCATAAATTAGGAAGGCGTGTGTGTGTGTGTGTGTGTGTGTGTTGTTAGGGAGAATAAGGCCTTTCTTAGAGCAGAGCTTTCCATGTTGGACTAAAAACCACACGCGCACACAAAACACTGCAGGGTAAAGGAGTCTCTAGCCTTAACTGAATGCACAATTATGCATTCTTTATTTCCTCCGCATTAAAACCACAACTGTGCCAACAACAAAAGCATGAACACTGTAGTGACCCATCCTCCCAGCAAGATTTCACATGGAAATGCAGCTCAGGAAAAATCCACTTAGGCTCCGAGTAAAGGAGATGCAGATACTTTTGTTCTCCTCCCAGGCCTTCTGGGAAATCCCCTTTCTGAAGCTGGAAAAATGCGCTGATGTACAACTTGCAAAATGCTTTCTTTAAAATCATTGCTAAGGAGTAACTCCAACAAGGACAGAGTTTGAAGACTTTTACTATTAGATTCTGCCTTCTCTCCTCACCCCTCTCCCCAAAGGATAACCTTCATTTTTAAAAGGGAAGTACAAAATTGGATCTGTACACATTCAATACTTGACAAGCTTCTAAAAAAGGAAAATCTGTGAAGGCTGCAGTCATCAAGTCTCAAATGAGAAAAAGAAATACTGCCAGAGAAGTCGTGCCTACCTTGTGTAAACAATCAAGCTCTAGGAAGTGACACGTTGGGTAATTCTGCACATTGTGCTAAGAGGAAACCGGAAACGGGTGGGATTAAGTCTGAAGAAGAAATGGTTCATTGTTTGGCATTCTTTAGATGTTGGGATAATTACTCAATTATGGCTGCTTCTCATATATTTAAATAATGCAAATCCACAGGCTGTGGAGGAGATTAGAAGATGTTGTTCTTATTCATTCACATTGGTTTAGGGGCAAGGAAGGAAGGCAAATGCAATGATCCCTAAGGAGACCTCTCCCTGGCCTCAGAAATTGGAATGGGGACGGCGTGGGGTGACTTGTGGATGTTTTATTTCAGGACTTTATGTAAAGAATAAATTTTAGACACTTATTGGACTTGCGATCAAAAAAGTCATTGTTTAGATTTTGTGTGCGGACGGGGACTCTGGGAGCACTTTTCTCAAGTGGGACTCCCTTGATTTGTGTAGATGTGCCCAGTTTTGAAATTAAGGCTTTTCTCTTTTCCAAATCTTCTACTCCAGAGAGAGGCAGGGTATCCCCAAAGAGTCAGCTGCATGGAGAAGCCAGACAGTCTGGGTTTGATTCATTTTGGCAACTTCATCCTGCTCTGTGTCTGGGTACTCATCAACAAACAACGTTGTCCTTGGAATCAGTGAATGGCTGTCATGTTTTAGGCAGACTGCATTTGTACCTGGGTTACCAAAATTCAGATTTCATAAAATTTTAGACCAATTTCTCTCCCAAACTTAGAAAACTTGGAGTCATCCACTTCCTTCTCTCTAGATCCCCCCTTCCAATGCTACGTTTTTACTTCTTTTCCTTCCCTTCCCACGGGTTCTGTTCAACAAAATGCTAATGAGCCAATTTAAGATTTATTCCAGGCAAACCATAATTTTAGGACGATGTAGCTGCCATGAGCCAGCACCCTACAAGAAACTTCCTCTTAGCTGGATCCTCCTATTTAGGATTATGACTCTGGTCCCCTGCGTATTTGGAAAAACAGCTTCTTAAAACTGCAGACCTCTGCATTATGAGCCAAGCAGAGCAGCTTGGAAGGCCCAGGCTTGCAGAGACAAGCAGGAGGATGTATCTGACATAGAAATAAGCGATCATTTTTTTTTTATTTGGTGACACTAGCATTACAAATTAGTCTCTTTCACAGCATGAATGGAACCATTTCTGGCCACTGGTAACCTCAACGAATCCTGAAGCAACAACCCCAAGATGATCGTTATATATCTGTCAATGACCCTCAACTAGGGGGATGATTGTGTCCCCCAGGGGACATTTGGCAATGTCTGGAGACATTTTTGCTTGTCACAACTAGAAGAACGGTGCTACTGGCATCTAGTGGGTAGAGGCCAGAGATGCTGCTAAACATCCTACAGTGCACACAACAGTAGCCAACCTCAACAGAGGATGATCTGCCCCAAATGCCAAGGGTTCTCTCTGGAGACTCTAGGGGAGATTCTGCTTCCTTGTCATTTCCAGCTTAGAGAGGCTGCCTGCATTCCTAGGCTTGTGGCCCCTTCTGGCAATTGCATCCCTCCTTCAACCTCTGCCTCCGTCTCCCCATCTTCTTCTCTGACTCCACCCTCCTGGTTCCCTCTCATGAGGACCCTTGTGATGACATTGGGCCCACCCGGATCAGCCAGGATCCTCTCCTCATCCCAAGATCCTTAACTTTATCATGTCTGCAAACTCCCTTTTGCCATGTGAAGTAACATATTTATAGTTTGGGGGATTCGGACATGTCCAGCCATACTTGGGAGGATATTATTCTGCCCATCACAGTTGTGATTCAGACCAGGTGTCTCAGATTGGCAAACACTTATCAAACATGTGTCAATATTTCAAAAAGGAGACACCCTGTTACGATTTCCGCATGCTGTTAAAACAAAGGAGAAAATTCTCAGTTATCATCTGCCTGCTGTGTGTGAAACTTTTCACATGTATCATCTCATTTGATTTCTTTATCTTAGCACATTCAGCCTGCTATAACAAAGAACCATAAACTGGGTGGCATGTAAACAACAAACATGTATTTCTCACGGTTCTGGAGGCTGTGAAGTCCAAGATCAAGGCTCAAGCAGATTTGTTGTCTGGTGAGGGCCCATTTCCTCACAGAGGGCGCCTTCTCGCTGTGTCCTCACATGGTGGAAGGGCTGAACAAGCTCTCTAGGACCTCCTTTAGAAGGGCACTAACTTCATTCATAAGAGTGGGGCCCTCGTGAACTCTTCACTTCACAAAGGCCCCATCTCCTAATATCATAACATCACCTTGGGGATTAAAGTTTCAACATGTGAATTTGGGGGAGACACAGACATTCAGACCATAGCACTCTCCACTAGGCAGATGGGAAATTGGGATTAGAGAAGTAAAGTGCCTGCACACATTAAGTCCAGAATCCCAAGCTTGGCTGTATAGCACGGCTCCTCTCAGCGAGTTCTCCACGAGCTCTGCCTCCTTGGGTGGGGTGCTGGTGCATCGTATTTCTCGACCTGGATGGAATTACACAGTATGCATATGTGTAAACATTATTCACGCTGTACTCTTAAGATCGTGCATGTGTGTTCTGAGGTGAGCTCTGCCCACTCTATTTCCAACTGGCCCACCTTAGCTCTAGCTGTCTGATACCCCGAAGGCACCATTTTGTACCTTTAGGGAGCCACTACAGACTTGGCATTAGAATAAGGTTCTAGTTCTGACTCATTGGATGCTGTAGCTGTGTGAACTGGGTCCCCACACAGCTCTAGGCTTACCTTATTCTACAAAAGAACAGAGCTGGCTTCTCCACACTGGCCTTTGTATGTAAAAGCATGGCAAAGGACTCTGATTCCCAGCATTTACGCCATGGGTCCAGTCCACAATGTTCCAGCCACATGCCCACCCCCTAGCAGAAGCGAGGGTGCTAGGTTATTGATGAAACCACATGGGAATCACACAAGCCCATGGGGGCTCCCCAAAGGAAGGGAGATGTCATATTAGTAAAATATGGGGGATGTATGATAGATAAAAGTTTCAGTGGACCATATAATAAGACATGTGAAAATCACCTTGGCATCTATAACACACCAAATAGGCATAAAGTACCGCATTTCCCTTTGTCTGGCTGACTTCCATTAATCTTTTAGGTCACAATGGCCTGCAGGCCAAATCTTGCATGTTGCCTGTTTTTATAAATAAAGCTTTATGGGAACAGAGCCATGCCCATTCATTTATGTATCGTCTATGGCTGCTTTTGGGCTACAGTGACAAAGTTCAGTCATTTCAACAAAAACCCCATGGTCCCCAAAGCTGAAAATAATTACTATCTAACCCTTTGCAGAAACCATTTACTGGGCTAGATCAGAACTTGAAGACCATTTCCTCAGAGATACTTTTCCTCACCAGATGTTACTAACTAAATGTTTGTGCACCCCCAAAATTCATATGTTGAAATCTTAACCCCCAATGTGATATTATTAGGAGGTGAGGCCTTTGGGAGTAATGTGTTCATGGGAGTTAATGCCTTATGAGAAGTACATTTAAAAGAGAATACTCTGGCTGGCACGGTGGCTCACACCTATAATCCCAGCACTCTGGGGGGGCCGAGGCAAGGGATTGCTTGAGCTCAGGAGTTCAAGACCAGCCTGAGCAAGAGTGAGACCCCATATGTACAAAAAATAGAAAATAGGCCGGGTGCGGTGGCTCACGCCTATAATCCTAGCTCTCTGGGAGGCCGAGGCGGGTGGATAGCTCGAGGTCAGGAGTTCAAAACCAGCCTGAGCAAGAGCGAGACCCCATCTCTACTATAAATAGAAAGAAATTAATTGGCCAACTGGTGTATATATATATATAAAAAATAATTAGCCGGGCATGGTGGCACATGCCTGTAGTCCCAGCTACTCGGGAGGCTGAGGCAGTAGGATTGCTTGAGCCCAGGAGTTTGAGGTTGCTGTGAGCTACGCTGACGCCATGGCACTCACTCTAGCCTGGACAACAAAGTGAGACTCTGTCTCAAAAAAAAAAAAAAAAAAATAGAAAAAAGTAGCCGAGTGTGGTGGCAGGTGCTTGTAGTCCCAGCTGAGCAGGAAGATTTCTTGAGCCCAAGAGTTTGAGGTTGCAGTGAGATACGATGATGCCACTGCACTCTAGGTGGGGTGACAGAGCAAGACCCTGGCTCAAATAAATAAATAAATAAAATGGCATAGTATTTGCATATAACACACATCCTGCTGTATATATATTTTAAACCATCTCTAGATTACTTAAAATACCTACTACAATGTTAATGCTATGTATGTAATTGTTATACTATATTGATTAGGGAATAAGGACAAGAACAAAAAGTCTGTACATCTTCAATACTAATGTACCATCCTTTTTTGCGGGGGAGAATATTTCTGATCCAAGGTTGGTCGAATCCATCAATGTGGAACCCATAGTTGGGAAAGGCCAAAGCTACTCATCTCTGCCATTGTAGTTTTTTAAAAAATATAATCTTATTTTTTTAAAAATTGACACATAATTGTATATATTTATGGGGTGCATAATGATGTTTTGAGATATACAATGTATAGTGGTCAAATCAGGGTAATTAGCATACCTATCACCTCATTTATTATTTCTTTGTATTGGGAACATTTAAAATCCTCTCTTCTAGCTACCTGAAAACATAATAAATTATGGTTAACTATAGTCATCCTACAGTGCTATGGAGCAGTAGAACACATTTATTCTAACTGTAATTTTGTATCTGCTAATCAACTTTTGGCTCTCCCTCCCTGCCTCTGGTAACCACTATTCTACTCTCTGCTTCTATGAGATCAACTTCTTTAGCTTCCACATATGAGTGAGAACATGTGGGATTTATCTCTCTGTTCCTGGCTTATTTCACTTACTATAACGTCCTCCAGGCTCATCCATGTTACCTTGAAACTGCCCTTGTAGTTTGAAAGCTGCCTTAGACAATATGTAAAATAAATGGATATGTTTGTGCTCCAATAAAACTGTCTATATCAATGCCAAAATTTGAATTTCATATAATTTTCACATGTCACAACATTTTAGTTTTCTTTATATATTTTTCTTCTTTTTTTTTTAGAGATGGAGTCTTGCTGTGTTGCCCAGGCTGGCCACTTACTTCTGGGCTCAAGCGACCCTCCTGCCTCAGCCTCAGGAGCAGCTGGGACTGCAGGCATGCACCACCGCACCTGGCTCTTGATTTTTTTCTAACTAGTTAAAAATATGAAAAATATTATTTTCACACTGTATATTTTTTCACCCTATATTTTTTATCTAACTAAATGGCAATTTGTTTTAAGTTTCCAAATGTTGGCAAGGGCACAGGAAAGCAGGAATTCTCAGGGAAGGTAAAGTGGCGCATTCCTTAGAGTTGGCAATGGGGCATGATATTAATATATTTTAAAAAACCTTAAAAATGTTCATACTCTTTGACCATTTCTAGGCATTTATCCAAAGAAAATAACCAGAGATGTGCATAAAGATTAATGGGCAAGGATATTCATCATGGTATTATTTATAGTATTGAAAAATTGGAAACAGACTGCAACTTGTAGTTTTGGCAGTTGGGCAGATTGAGGTAATGCATCTCATGCCCTCTATATTTCTCCAAACATATAGACATGCTACAGAAAGTATAATACAAATATTAAATACACAGACTAGCTAGAAAGAAACGTCCCTTTCTTGAGTCAGAAGGAGATTGTTCCCAACACAGACACTCACTGTTAGGGCCTGAGATTTTTAACACCAGCGTAGGAGTTCAAAGACATGATGTTGATCCCCCAAGACAGGAAGCTGAATGGAACTGAGACCCCTGAATACAGCTGGGACAGGGACCGCCTACCTTCTTCATGAAAAGGAGGACTAGGTAAACTTCTCATCCTTCCAGGGAAGTTGCAAGGAAGCTTGTTTCTTGTGGACACCCCAAGGGAAGGAGAGGGAAACAATCCCATTAGAAAACAAAATCTAAGCCTGTGCAACACGGTCGTAGAGTGTGAATGCTCAGTGGGCCTTGTGGTGTGGCAATCCCAAGGTGAGGAATTAATGGGACCCTTGTTTCACTTAAGATAGTGGCCTCCAGTTCCATCTGTAACAGAAAAGACATGATTTCATTCTTTTTAATGGCTGAACAGTATTCCATTGTGTATATGTATACCACATTTTCTTTATCCAGTCATTGGCTAATAGACACTCAGGTTGATTCCATATCAACAAAATAACAGGGAGAAAGTTAGCAAGGACAAATGAGAACTTCTAGGGGAAAAATGTATGTCACCGGAACAGTCAATGAATGGGTTTAACAGCTAAAGAGAAAATTTGTAAAACAGAAAAATAGATTTGAAAACTTTACTATGAATGTATTATAGAAGTAAGGGTTTCCAACACTTGTCTAAGGAGCTCCAAAGGAGAGAACAGAGAGGATGCAGAAGCTGCAATAGAAGAGAGAGCAACTGAGAATTTTCTGGAACTGATAAAAGACAAATTCTCAGAGCAGATAAACAAAAACAAATCTATACCCGTACATGTCATAGTAAAACTTCAGAACACAAAATTCAAGAGAATTTTATTTATTTGTTTAGAGACAGGGGTTTACTCTGTCACTCAGGCTAGAGTGCAGTGGTGTCATCATAGCTCACAGCAGCCTCAAACAATTGGGCTCAAGCAATCCTCCTGCCTCAGCCTTCCAAGTAGCTGGGACTACAAGTATGCACCACCATGCCCAGCTAATTTTTCTATTTTTTGTAGACACGGGGTCTCACTCTTCCTCAGGCTGGTCTTGAACTCCTGAGCTCAAGTGATCCTCCTGCCTCAGTCTCCCAAAATGCTGGGATTATAGGCATGAGCTACTGGGCTCAGTGAAGCTAGCATAATTTCAAAAGCATATTACTGAAGTGTTAATAAGCAGATAGGCTAATGGAGAAACAGACTGAAATTAGTACATGGCATAAGAAATTATGACAAAACAACGTGGAAGTGCAAAGGCATATGGAAAATGGCACTGTGCGATCTATAGCATCGAGCAGCCCTGTAGCCACGTGGGGAAAAAAACGTGCTGGATTTTGAAGCTGGGACAGTTAGTTGTCACCAGAATCCATTCTCCCTTTTTTCTAGGGCACATGGATACATTCAGTAGCTGCATCTGGGGTTGGGGGTGGCCACACGTCAAAGTTGTTGATGGAGTGTGGGTAGAAGTAAGAGGTGTGGATTCTGGCCTAGGACTTAGGACACCTTGTGTGCTTCCTCCATGCTCTCTCAGTCACTTCGTGAGATCTGCACTTTATTTAAGCCACTGAATTTTTTGAATCTTATTTCTAAAATGGGCTGGCCTCCACTCTGTCTCCTACAGTTGACTCACTTCTCAACTAAACAAACTCTAGGTGGATCAAAATGTAAATTTAAAAAATAATGTTTGGGAGATTTTAAAAACCTTTTCGATTAAAAAAATTTTATTGTATATATTTAAGGTATACAATATGATGATTTGATACAGGCATCCATTATGAAATAATCACCACAATTAAGCTAATTTAATACCTATCTTCCCCTCACCTCAAAGAAAAGAGTGACCTTTTTAAAAATTATTATTATTATTATTATTTTGAGACAGAGTCTTGCTTTGTTGCCCAGGCTAAAGTGCCGTGGCGTCAGCCTAGCTCACAGCAACCTTAAACTCCTGGGCTCAAGCAATCCTCCTGCCTCAGCCTTCCTATTAGCTGGGACTACAGGCATGTGCCACCATGCCCGGCTAATTTTTTCTATATATTTTTAGTTGGCCAATTAATTTCTTTCTATTTTTAGTAGAGATGGGGGTCTCCCTCCTGCTCAGGCTGGTTTCGAACTCCTGACCTTGAGGGATCCACCCACCTCGGTCTCCCAGAGTGGTAGGATTACAGGGGTGAGCCACCGAGCCTGGCCCTTTTTTTTCTTTGTGGTCAGAACACAAGATCTACCGTCTTAGCCCATTTCAAGCACACAGGTATTGTCACCTACACTCACCGTGCCATAAGAGAGATCCCCAGAATGTGTGCATCTGGCACAACTGAAATCTGTACCCATGCACCAGCATCTCCCCTTTTGCCCCTTGCCCAGGCACTAGGAACCACCATTCCCTGTAGTATCAAGGCAATGCTGGCCTCACAAAATGAACGCAGCACTATGGCCTCCACCAGCGCTCAGCTCCTGCGAGTGGAGGTCACTTCTCTGGTTCTGATCATTCCTGTAAAGTCAGACTCTGTAAAGAAGCTGAAATGTCTTCTTTATTCTCTCTTTATAGAGACAGTATCTAGATCTATGGCCCATACTGGAGTATAGAGGAGTCCTCATAGCTCACTGTAACTTCAAACTTCTGGGTTCCAGAGATCCTCATGGCACGGCCTCACCTGGAATGGCTGGGATACAGGAACGGGCCACCGCACAAAGCTGAGCTTTGCAGTTTTTGTACACACAGTTTCTCACTATGTTGCCTAGACTGGTTTCCACCTCCTGGGCTCAAGCGATCCCCCACACCTGCCATACCCGTTTGGGCTCTAACGTGCTGGGGTAAACGGCATGAGCTACCGCCCTGGCTGGGGCTGAGATTTTACTCTCCTGCGGGCTAACCAGGCAGCTGCCCTCATAGTCAAGAATATATCCTGACACCAGACGTCATAGGCCCCCAGTTCAGAGTCACAGATGGTTTATTTTCCACAGAAAGAAACAAGTAGCAGCCCCGAGCAATCCTTTGGGAATGTACGGGACACCCCACACCCCACAGGCAATGCTGGAATGGCCACGTGTTCCCCTGCATGTGCGAAGGTTTCACCACAGGACAGGGGCCCTCAGTTAGGACATGGAACATTTATCAGGGCTGGGAGCGACCTGGCCGTCCTTGCCTGCACAGACAGGACACAAGACCTGGAATCCCACTCACCGCCTCAGGGGCTGCGGGGAGGCTGTCTAGGGCTGCAGCACTGGGAGGGACCCAGGTCCCCGGGGAGTGGCAAGGCTTAGGGTCTGGGAATGCCTCTGGGGACGGAGAGATGCACTGTCTTTATGGGGTCCACTATGCCAGCTTCCAAGGCTGGTGTCCGTCCTATTAACTTCACATACAGCTCCTCAGTGCCCTTTGCCCCCAACACCCAGACCCTGCAGCAATGCCGAGAGGACAGGGACGACTGTCACCCAACACTTCCCTCGCCACTTGAGGCCTGAGGTGCTGGGTACTGCCCACTGTTGCTGTCCGTGGGTACAGAACAGCCCACGTTGTCTGTCCCAACGTGCCCGTGCTTGTGCACACACAGTCGTCCCACGCTATCCAGGCGGGCTGGGTCCCAGGACACCCCTCCCACGCCAACATGCATGGGTGCTCAAGGCCCTGATACAAAACGGCTCAGTATTTGCAGAAACCTGGGCGCGTCCTCCTCACACCCCCCACGGGACTCAGAGTCCCTCATGCACCGCAGATGTCACGCGCGTAGCTCCTACACTGCACTGCTTAGGGAACAGTGACAGGAAACCAATCTGTCCGTGGTCGGGGCGGACGTGCGGTCCCCGGAGGCCTAACGACGCGACACACCTGAGCAGCGACGTGACGACGTGTGGCATGTCAGCAGCATTATTTTCAGCCACGGGGAACCCGCAGGGAGGGAGGCCACCGCCACCCCTTTACTGACCCCTCCCCCCGTGGCCGGGTGTGGCACGCCACGGGCTTCCCGCTCTGCATCGGGGACAGAGAACCGTCTAACGAAGCAGCCCGAAACAGGCGAGCAGCCCGACGGACGGAGCAGCGAAGGCTCTGGAGAGGAGCCCACGCAGCAGACCTCGGGGCCGAGGCGCACGAGCAGCGCCTTCCCCTGGAGGACGCGGACGCCCCGTCTCCGAGCACACGGCAGCCGCCAGGGCGGGGGCAAGCGGCCTCTGGGTCCCTGCTGGCGGCGGCGTCGATCGCGGTGACTGGAGAGGGCAACGTGGCAGCAGCTGCTGGAACTGAGGAGG
>VSMD01064120.1:0-11420 GCA_008750895.1 Mirza zaza | reverse complement strand
CCATCTCTACAGAAAATAGAAAGAAATTAATTGGCCAACTAAAAATATATATAAAAAATTAGCCGGGCATGGTGGCGCATGCCTGTAGTCCCAGCTACTCGGGAGGCTGAGGCAGCAGGATTGCTTGAGCCCAGGAGTTTGAGGTTGCTGTGAGCTAGGCTGACGCCACAGCACTCACTCTAGCCTGGGCAACAGAGTGAGACTGTCTCAAAAAAAAAAAAGAGAGAGAGAGAGAGATGGCAGTGGCTGCTGGAGGAGGGGAGTGGGGACGGGCAGGGCAGCTTCTCACTCAGCCCAGGAGGAGTGGGCTGATATCGTCCAGTCACCACGGAGGGACACCCTATCCATTCAAATGACCTCTGGGACCCAGGCTTGACCCTCCTTGCCTGGCTCCCATGGTGTAGGAGGTCCTCTTCCTGCTTCCAGAGCCGGAGTCTCCCTCTGTTTCAGCCTTCTCCTCCTCTTATCCTACCCAGGTACCCAGAAGGGAAGACAGCCACAGTCCTTTACCTGGGATTTTTTGATATGCATCATGTTCAGGCCAACAGTCCCCTTCCACACTTGAGGCCTGGCAGGTTGTTCCAGTTTCCCCGCCTCAGACCCCGGTGTGACCTCGCCAGGGTTCAGGGGTCTTCAGGGACCAGCACAGCAGTGGTAAGAGGAGGCAGCAGCTGAGGAGTCCCAGGCTTCCCTGCCCTGCACTCCCCTCTGCTTCGGGGTCCCCAGCACAGCTCAGCCCTGAGGATTAACAGGACAATGCGTTCATTCACTCATGCCTTCCCTCCTTCTGTGTTGTGGACCTACTCTGCACCATGTGCTGGGAATACACAAATAGGAAAGCTGTCCCCTGCCCTCAGGAAGCTCCCAGGCTGTTAGGAGAGACACCCTTTCTGTTAGTGCATGACCTCGCGACTGGCGCGGGGCAGTGGCAAGCACTGGGTGCTCTGGGGGCAGAGAAGGACCAGGGAGAGGGCCTCCTGGAGGAGGTAGCACCTGGGTGAATCTCCAAAGCTGAGTAGAGGTTAGCGGAGTAAAGAAGGTGAGCGGCATTCTGGAAAAGGATCCCACTTACGCAAAGGCTCGGGGGCAAGAGGGCTGAGCTGCCCCTGAGAAGGCGCAGGGGCTGCATGGTGGCCGGGGCTCGGCGCGTGAGGGGAGCAGGGAGAGGCCGACAGGGAGAGTCAGGAGCCAGGCGGTTGCTCAGGAGAGAGAGGGCAGGGCCTGTGGCAGCCTGGCAGTGGTCAGAGAGAAGACTAGAGGCATTCCAGAGGCTTCCTGGCAGGAGACTCCAGAGGGCTGCAGACTGCCTGGAAGCGGGGCTAGACAGAAGGCAAGGAGGAGGCCCTCGTCTGCCCTCGTCTGCCCTCGGGGTCCCGGCAGAGCGGGTGGTGTAGCTGGAGACCCCCAGGTGGCTGAGACTGTGCCCCGAGCAGGGCTCTGCCAGCAGGCCTCCCTCCCATCCCTCCGGCTAATTCCAGGGGCACCCGGATGTATCTCGTGCGAACCATCATGCAACCCCCTCCCCCGTCCTTCCTCACAGAGCCCCTCAGTGACTCAGCTGTTTGGGGAGCTGCGTAAGGGCAGGGACTCGCTCCTGCCATGCCGCTGGCGCCCCAGGAAGACCGCTGCTCGTGGAAAGGCCTGGAAGCTGCCTGGCCTCCTGGTGCTGCTGGCTCTGTGGGCCTCACAGGGGGAGGAAGCCATGTTTAGTCTGAAGTAAGGAGCCGTCCCTTCTCTCCACGCCTGTGCTGTCCTTGTCGCCGGGCCCCAAAGCAGGGCGACTTGGACCCCTGTGTCTCAGAGCCGGTGGAAAAAATCAGTTCCTGTGGCTTCCGCCTGCAAACCCACTCCGGGATTCCCGGACCTGCCTGAGACACAGTCTGCTGTGGGCTCCTCACCACGCAGCTCAGCCCAGCTTGTCCAGGGCCCTCCTGGTTTCAGCACCGAAAGTCCCACGTCCCAGTAAACTCCTCAGCCCCTGGTCACCCTATGACACAGGAAAGGGGGTCAAGCTTTGCCCTGGGTGGTGGGCGACCTTCTCACTGTCACTCGGTCAGTCCTTCAGCCTCTGCGTTATCTCCTCCAGTCACGGGGGGCTCATTGCCTCTCCCGACCACGACCGGGCAGCTCTCCTCGCTGGGAAGTTCTTCCCTGCCTGTCCTTCTTCAGTTTAACTTCTCCCCTGAGGTGCTTGTCACACAGAGTGGATCAAATGCCTTGTCCTCTTGACAGCCTTCAAGTGTTTGAAGACAGTGTTTGTTTTCCACCCAGTCTGGCCCAGGGCTCTAGCCAACTCCTAATATTTACTGACAACCACTGAGTATTAACAGAAATGCAGGCTCAGAGAGGGGAGGTAACCTGCCCAAGTCCACACAGCTAAGACATGAACAAGCCACTTATCTGAGCCCACGGCAGTCTTGGTCTTCCTATGGCTCCACGCTACCAGCGCCCCTTTGTTAACTCTGCATCCGTTTCCTATGGCTACAGCAACAAACTACCCTAAACTGAGTAGCTTGAAACAACTGAAATTTATTCTCTCATAGTTTCAGAGGCCAGAAGTCCAAAATCAAGGCGTTGGCCAGGGCACGCCCTCCCCGCAGGCTCTGGGAGAAGACACTTCCTTGCCTCTTTCTTGCTCCTGGTCCTTGTCCTCACCCTGCAGATGCCAGATACGTCATTCCAGTCTCTGCCTCCGCGTGACCTTCTCCCCATGTGTCGTCTTCCCTCTCTGTATGTGTCTCTGTGTCCAAATTTTCCTTTTCTTACGAGGACATCAGTCACTGGGTCTAGGGGCCAACCTAATCCAGCATAACTTCATCTTTGCTTGATCCTATCAGCAATGATCCTGTTCCCAGATAATGTCACATTCACAAGTACCAGGAGTTAGGACCTGAATGTATCTTTTTGGGGACACAATTCAACCCGATACCAAATGTGATGGAAACTAATTCAGCAAAAGGAAGCTGAACAGAGATTGGCATGCACAGGGAGTAGACAGTTTCTGCTCAGGGTGTGGAGGGCAGGGCGGAAGGAGCCCAAGCCCCCGGGAGAAGGTCCGGCTGCCTCAGGCTCAGGGACAGAGCCCCAGACGGAAACCTGGTTTGTCCTCGGTCACCAGACTGTCTTGTGCTTTTCCTGGCTGCTCCGTCTGCCCTCCAGCCAGCAGGAGGGAAGGCGGCGCAGACAGAGGAAGGAGCCCAGGAGGAGAGGCCGGTGCTGAGTGCTTGCAGTGAACCCTGGGCAGGTCACAGCACCGCTCCGCAAGACACTCCAGATATCGGCTGCTGCTGAGCTGACCTCATCTGGCAAGCAGCAGCTCTGTCTGGAGCCCAGAGAATCCTTGGCAAGGGCTGGAATGACTGGGAAGGAGAGGAATTTTTCTTAAAAGAAGAGAATCAAGAAAGAGGAAGATTTCCAGGGCAAAGAGTGCAGTTCTTTCCTTGCTCAGACCCACCGACTAAAGCCTAGTTTGTGGGAAAGATAGCTTTGACACCCTATGATTTAAAAGAAAGACCTGGGCTGTCCTGAGATTAAGCGATAGCTATGGCCCGGGCGCGGTGGCTCACGCCTGTAATCCTAGCTCTCTGGGAGGCCAAGGCAGGTGGATTGCTCCAGGTCAGGAGTTTGAAACCAGCCTGAGCAAGAGCGAGACCCCACCTCTACTATAAATAGAAAGAAATTAATTGGCCAACTAATATATAATAGAAAAAATTAGCCGGGCATGGTAGCACATGCCTGTAGTCCCAGCTACTTGGGAGGCTGAGGCAGGAGGATAGGATAGCTTGAGCCCAGGAGTTTGAGGTTGCTGTGAGCTAGGCTGACGCCACGGCACTCACTCTAGCCTGGGCAACAAAGTGAGACTCTGTCTCAAAAAAAAAAAAAAAAAGAATGTTCACAAAGCACTATTCTCAATAGCCACAAACGAGACACAGCTCAAATGTGCACCAACCGCAGAATGAACAAATAAGTCACAGCATATTTACACCATGGAATATTTCAAGGAGAATAAATAAACCACAACATGAATAAATCTCACAAGCATGGTATTAAGTAAAAGAAGTCAGGCCCAAAGGAGTATATATTATATTGTTGAACTTCTATAAAATACAAAGCAGAAAAATTAATGGTGAGAGGGTTGGAATAAGGGTCACCCTTGCAGGGAACAGTGACTGGAGGAGGCACAGGGAGGGGCTTTTCTCATTCTTTCCTGATCTGAGTGCTGCTTCCATGGTGTGTTCACTTTGGAAAGTCACCAAACTATACACTTATAATTTTGATTTTTGGGGGCATGTGTATTGAATCATTAGAAAATTTACAACAACCAAGAACCAGGACAAGCAGAAACTGGGTGAGGGCCAGGTGCTGTGGCTCACGCCTGTAATCCTAGCACTCTGGGAGGCTGAGGTGGGAGGATTGCTTCAGCTCAGGAGTTTGAGACCAGCCTGAGCAAGAGTGAGAGCCCATTTCTGCTATAAATAGAAAGAAATTAGCCAAACAACTGAAAATAGAAAAATTAGCCGGGCACGGTGGCACGTGCCTGTAGTCCCAGCTACTCGGGAGGCTGAGGCAGGAGGCTCACTTGAGCCCAGGAGTTTGAGGTTGCTGTGAGCTAGGCTGATGCCACAGCACTCTACCCAGAGCAACAGAGTGAGACTCTGTCTCAAAAAAGAAACTGGGTGTGACACTGTGATCAGGGGGGGATCGAGATGAGTGTCATGTACAAGCTGGCCAAGAACCAGGTTCCTCTTCCGTAGGGGCTGACACACCCTACACAGTGGGGGGCTGGCGCTTAAAGTGACAGGACCCTGCCAGGCAAATATGTGGAAGCAAAGAACAAATTAATGGAAGGAAGGAAAGAAGGAAGGAAGGAAGGAAGGAAGGAAGGAAGGAAGGAAGGAAGGAAGGAAGGAAGGAAGGAATTTACACTTTCAGGGCCACTTTATTGAGCACCTACATGAGCCAAGCCCTAGGTCCACAGAGATGAATGACCTACAGCCCCTGCCCTGGAGGAGCCCACAGTCTCGTGGGACAAGCAGACCCATACCACCAGCCCCATCAGGAGGGAAAGGGCCCCTGATAAGCAGCCATCCAGGAGCACTGTGGTCAGATCAGGCTGGCTGGGGGCCAAGGCAGGGCAGGGGGTAGTCAGGGAAGGCTTCTCGCAGGAGTTGGTGCAGGACCGAAGTTGTGAGGAGGTGCTGATCAGGCTGGCTGCAGAGGGAGGATACCCTGGCAGAGTGGACAGCCAGTGGGCTCCCTCCCCTCCTCCTACAACTAAGTGGACATGGCTAGGAGGTGAGTATGAAAAATAGGGGAGCAAGTCAAGAACCAATGAGAAGAGGCTGGGGACGACCCCATGGATTTAGGTGACAGAGGCCACTGTGTTCTCACTGCTGGCTGGACAGGAATCCAAAATGAGCCTGGTAGCAGGAGGCTGAGATGGTTTCTCAAGGGGTCAGCTTCTCTCAGAGTCCCACTTATGAAATGCAAAGGCGGCTGCTTGGAGTCCAGACAATAGCAAATGTGCGGCTCCGGCCGGGATGAGGCAATAGGGAGTGGTGGGGTCTGTGGACCCCCGGCTCTCCCTAGTTACCTACAGGCATTCAGATACTGTTATTTTCTAAATGTGGCACCGGCTAACAGAACAATCTGGTCTGTGCCTCCCATCCAGCCCTTGGCTGCCACTTTGCAGCCTCTGGGTGAGCTTGTCTCCAGAGATTTCTGTAATCCGGCGTGTGGGTGATGAGATCACTGCCTGCGATCTGCAGTCACACGAGGTGAAGCATCCTCTCCTCTCCCATCGGAGTCTCCCAGTGGACAAGGACACCCCTGTGTGACTTTCCCAGCTTTCCCTGACTCTCAGGGGGCAGAACTCGAAGAGATTGATTCCTTCGCTGTGGAAAAATACTGGTGATCCTAACAGATGTGGATCCAGGCTCTGGAAAATCCCAGATGGCCAAGAGCCTTGGATGCACAGTTGTCCCATGACCAGGACAGAAAGACCCGTGGAGCGTGCAGGACAATATTCCTTCCTCTCTGTGGACACCTACTGTGTGCCAGGCACAGGGCTGGGCCTTTAACTCGTGTCATCCTCATAACAACACCTTAGGGTGTTCATTATGATTGTTCCCACTTTACAGAGGGGAAAACCAAGGGGCAGAGAGGTTAAGAGACCTGCCCAAGCTTTCATCACTGGCAAGTGGCAGAGCCACTGCAGCTAGAGCCCCAGACAGCCCAGAGCCTGCTTTACGACAACAAGCATCCTTTAGGTTGAACCTGTGTCTGGTCATGCAGAATCTAGGCTCAGAGAGGTGAAGTGACTCATTTAACGCCACACAGCTGGGAAGTAACACACGACTCATTATCATCCTTCATTCATCCTTTTAAAAATTGTTCTTTAGGACCTGCTATTCATTCAACAAGTACTTTCTGAGCACCTGCCAGCCGCTGCTCTAGGCTCTGGGGACACAGTGAACAAAACAGCCAACAACCTCAGTCCCCGTCAAACTGACATTCCAGAGGGGGAAACAGACTGTGAACAAATAAACAAGCAAATTGTGTAATGGATAGGAATGTGGATTACAGTGGAAGGAAATAGATCAAGGCAGGATGACAGGGCATGGGGGTGGGGGTGTGAGGGTTGCTGGATTAAATGGGGCTGGGGGGAAGGGCCCAAGGAGTAGGTGACATTTGAGATAAAACCTGAAGAAGTGAGGGAGTGAGCCTTGGATGTTTCCGAGGGAAGAGATTGCAGATGGAGGGAACAGTCTGGAATCCTTTCCCTCGGAAACATCCAGGGCTCACTAGCACGTATATTGAATCCTCAATATACATGCATTTGCAGCAACGGAGTCACTAAGGTGGAGCAGGCAGTGTGTGCTAAGGAACAAGGGGGCCGGTGTGGCCGGAGCAGGGCAGCAAGGGGCAGAGGGGAGAGAGGAGGTCGGCGGGCGTGGAGGTGGAGGTGGGGGCGGGGGGCCGATGGCACAGGGCCTTGCAGGCCATTGTAAAGACTGGCTCTTTCTCCGAGTCAGTGGGAGCCATCGCAGGGCTTTGAGCGAGCAGTGACGTGACCTTACTTGCTTTTAACCGGCTCCCTCTGGCTGCTGTGTGGAGAGACTTTCCGAGGGGCAGAAGCAGACGCGAGGGGACCCATCAGTACGCAGTGACCCAGGCAAGAGAGAATGGGGCTGAGACCCGGGCGCAGCAGCAGGGCGTCTCCAGATACACATTGAAAGTACATCTAGGCCGGGCACAGTGGCTCATGCCTGTAATCCTAGCACTCTGGGAGCCCGAGGCCGGTGGAGTGCTCAAGGTCAGGAGTTCGAAACCAGCCTGAGCAAGAGTGAGACCCCCGTCTCTACTAAAAATAGAAAGAAATTAATCGACCAACTAAAAATATATATACACAGAAATATTAGCCGGGCATGGTGGTGCATGCCTGTAGTCCCAGCTACTGGGGAGGCTGAGGCAGGAGGATTGCTCGAGCCCAGGAGTTTGAGGTTGCTGTGAGCTAGGCTGACACCTCAGGGCACTTACTCTAGCCTGGGCAACAAAGTGAGACTCTGACTCAAAAAAAAAAGAAAAGAAAGAAAATCCATCTAAGAGGATTTGCAGTGGGTTGGACGTGGCAAATGAGACCAACAGAAGAGCACTGCTGGTATCGCAGTGTGGCCCTGAGTAAGCACAAGAGTCACCACTAACTGACATGGGAGCAAGTGTGGGAGCAGAAGGCTTAGGGGAAATTCCCAAGTTCAGCGTTGGACATATTAGTGTGAGATGCCTCTTGGATTTCCAGATGGAGATGTTGAGGCAGCATGGTGCTGGCAACTGTGGGAGATGTCAGGATGTGAGAGGCTGCCCATGAACTTGAAGAGCTCTCAGGCTTTTTGGGAGGGCAGGATGCCCTGGTAAAGCTCCCTGGGGTCCCCTGACTCCAGCAGTGCTCTGATGTCCCTCGTGGTGACCAGCCTCCAGGAGGGCCCCACTGAGCCCCACTTCCTGCTATCACTTATCCCCTCCATGTGGAGTAGGACTAAACTGTGCAGCAAGTAAATGCTGCAGAAATGCTGGTTTGTGATGGCCAAGGCAGGGTCATAAAACAAATCATGGCATCTGCTTTACTTTCTCTTGGGGAAAAGTCACTTTCTCTGGGAGAAGTCAGCGGACATGTCATAAAGACACACAAGTGCCGGGCTCGGTGGCTCACGCCTGTAATCCTAGCACTCTGGGAGGCAGAGGTGGGCGGATTGCTCGAGGTCAGTTCAAAACCAGCCTGAGTGAGACCCCTTCTCTACTAAAAATAGAAAGAAATTAATTGACCAACTAAAAATATACGTACAAAAAATGAGCCGGGCATGGTGGCACATGCCTGTAGTCCCAGCTACTTGGGAGGCTGAGGCAGGAGGATTGCTTAAGCCTAGGAGTTTGAGGTTGCTGTGAGCTAGGCTGACGCCACGGCACTCACTCTAGCCTGGGCAACAAAGTGAGACTCTGTCTCTAAAAAAAAAAAAAGACACACAAGCAATCCTCGGGCATGGTCCATGTGGCAGGGAACTAAGGACTCCTGCCACCTGCTGTGTGAGTGGCCCATCGTGGAAGTGGATCCTCCAGCCGCAGCCTTCCATTGGTGGCAAGCCTGGACCACAGCATCATGAGAGACTCTGAGCCAGAGCCACCCAGCCAAGCCACTTCCAGATTCCTGCCCCACAGTAACTGTGCGAGATGAGAAATGCATGCTGTTTTGATCTGCTACGTTTGGGGATACTTTGTTACACAGCTATAAATGACTGATACAGATTTCTTTTTTTAATGCTCAGAAGTAGGTCACACCTGTTGTCACTTACCTGCTGGCTCTCCCTGTGGTCGTGGGGCAGCAGCTGGGCCTGCCACTGCTCTGCCTTCCTGAGAGCCTCCTTTAGCTTCCTGGGCCCCAGGGCCAGGTGTGTGGTCAGCAGCTTGGCAGAGGGGGCCTGCTTCTCCACGGGTCTCCGCCCACCCCCGTGAGTTCCAGCTTGTCCTTGCTCCACCCAGCTCCACACCCATCTTCCCTCCCCATTGCCTACCCCACCGACTTACAGCCCCTGCGCTGGATGCAAAGTCAACAGCTTTACACTGACTGTTTGCACAATTACTGGTGTAATGCCCAAGTCCTGTAACAAATTCCTTTATAAAGCTGGAAGTCTTTCTGCTGCTCTGACACAGCCCTTCAGGATGCAGAGGACGCAGAACAGAGCGCGGGGAGAAGCCAGCTTTGGGGAAGGGCAGTGCCCATGTGGCCCTCGCTCCCAGTCTTGTTGTGGAGTCTGGCCTGAGCCCCGCCCAAGAGAAGCACCAGGCCTCGCTCTCCCAGGGGAGTGGCAGGCGACAGGAGTCTAGTGGCAATAGCCTTGCAGTTTCAGATCTGGGTCTGGCTATGTGACCTGGGGCGAGTCACTTTACCTACCCAACCTCAGTTTCCTCAGCTGTAAAATGGGGATTTAATGTCAACCTAATGAGATTACACATCGAGATAAGATGTGTAAGCCCTTGGCACACAGGGCCATCCAATAAATGGAGGTGATTATTGTGATGTGACCTCTTGGCACAGGGCTGGCTGACTGAGGCTTGGACAGGGCCACCTCGGCACTTTCCTTGTCCCCGCAGTTCCCTTTTCTGAAGCTGGGTGACTAATCTTTATCCCTACCACCCCTTCCGGGGCTGTTGAAAGGACAAAAATAGGAGCTCACATGGGCACATTTCTTAAAAGATGCTGCACAAAGAAGGGGACTCCATGACAGTTGAGTGGGTGGTTTGAGCTGGAACGGACTGTAGAGGTCATCTCGTTTAATATCTTCAACTTCTTTGTGAACAAGAAGCATTTTTTATAGCCCCCAAGTCTTGGTTTCACCAGTGTGGCCAGAGGAAGCTGGGTCTAGGACTGGGAGGGGATGAGGTTGGCAGAGAAGTTTCTGGATGGATGGGAGGTATAAGAGGGGAAGAGCTCCATCCAACTGCTCTCCCCACATATCTGCATCTATGTATGCATCTATTTATATATGCATGTTTGGCCGGGTGCGGTGGCTCACGCCTGTAATCCTAGCACTCTGGGAGGCCGAGGTGGGCAGATTACTCGAGGTCAGGAGTTCGAGACCAGCCTGAGCAAGAGCGAGACCCTGTCTCTACTATAAATAGAAAGAAATTAATTGGCCAACTAATACATATAGAAAAAATTGCCAGGCATTTTTTCTCCGGAGGAAGTTCAGACAAGCCAGGTACAATTTCACAGAATGTGCAGTAGCACACTCCCTTCCCATGAGCCTTTGCTCCCAGGGATCCTTCCCACCTCACCCCCAGCAGGGCCAGGAATGAGGGGGTCTCAGAGATGCCTTCTGCTTTGCTGTGTCTGCTTCACGGCAGCAACCTTGGGGTCTCTCCAGCCCAAGCTCCCATGCATCAGTGGGTCCCCTGACACCCGTTCCCCAGAGGGGTGCCAGTCCCTGCTTGAGTACTTCTGGAGACAGCAAACCCACTCCTCGACAGGGCTGCCCTCCAAGTTGTACTAGCCTCAGTTCTCCAGGGCTACATGGTCAGTTGACAGAAACAGGGCCACACGTAACAGTAACCAGCTTTCTCTGGCTCTGTCCCCAACAGCTCCTGCAGACCTTCCTGGGAATGCCCAGCAGGTGTCTCCCACCCTCTGAGGTGTGCTTCCTGGGACTCAAGAGGTATGTTCATGAAATCGTCCACTCCCTTCCGCAGTGCTCCTGGGGCTCAGGTGCAGACACCAAGGGTGCTCTACCCCGAATCACTCTCTTCTCCCTGCCCTGTCCTTGAACATGTCTTATGCTCTTCAACTCTCTCTCCCTACGATGACCTCTTCTCAGGAAGCCCTCTATCCCTTGCGCAAACAGGCCCTCAAGAATCATCCCCTCTGGCCTGTAATCCCAGCTAAATCCCAGCTACTCAGGCCGATGAGTTGGGAGGGTGGCTTGAGGCCAGCAGTTGACCAGCCTGGGGGATATGAGACCCCATCTCTAAAAAAAAAAGTCTTCCCTTTGGTCCACCAGGATTGCTTAGACAATAATAATAGGTAACATTCATTCATTCAACATACATTGTCCGGGCGCAGTGGCTCAAGCCTGTAATCCTAGCACTCTGGGAGGCCGAGGCAGGCGGATTGCTCAAGGTCAGGAGTTCGAAACCAGCCTGAGCAAGAGTGAGACCTCATCTCTACTATAAATAGAAAGAAATTAATTGGCCAACTAATACATATAGAAAAAATTAGCCGGGCAGGGCGGTGCATGCCTGTAGTCCCAGCTACTCAGGAGGCTGAGGCAGTAGGATCGCTGAGCCCAGGAGTTTGAGGTTGCTGTGAGCTAGGCTGACGCCATGGCACTCACTCTAGCCTGGGCAACAGAGTGAGACTCTGTCTCAAAAAA
>VSMD01064110.1:0-47838 GCA_008750895.1 Mirza zaza | reverse complement strand
GAATTCCGGTGCTAAAGTCATCGTTTTCCCACCACGAACGCGTCCTGTCCTTCTGTCACCTGTCCACGGGAACAGGTCTGCTCACCGCAGCAAAAAGCTGGACACCAGCCCGCCCTCACCTTCCAGTCGGTGAGGAAATCCGGTACCCCATCTGAGTAGCGGCTCCAGAATCCCTCTCGCTCTATCACTCGGGGCTTATCAGTTGTCATCGCGGCTAATAAAAGCACAGAAGGGATTAGGGGATTTTCGAGGTCATCCCTGTAATAACTGGTGCTTATTAGTCTTGCAAATGCTTTCTCGGCGGGGAGAGGACGGCATGTAGCGGAGCTGTACGTTACCCTCCGGAGCGGGGACGTTGTGTCGTGTGGCAGAGAAAACACACGTGACTGCTGAGTGTCAAGGGTGAGACCCAAGCTCCAACCGTGCCCCTTCCTTTTTCCTTCAGCTTCTAGAACATTCTCGCTCACGCTGCACCCAGCCCTATGACACACACACATTGTCTCATGGCCCTGGGAGGGCAGGAGTGAGCAGTCCCTTCGCTGTAATCTGCTGTGCCACGTGCTTGAATTTGTCCTGCCACGTGCTATGCTTTATTCCCCTCTATTGCTGGCATCCCCGTCTCTCCCGTTCTGTTCCTTGAGAAAGGACGTTCTCAGAGCCCAGCTGAACGCCTCATGTCAGAGGCGGCACTTAGTAAATGTCCGTTGAATGAACAAACTCTCGAGGAGGATAGCTTTTACTCATAGACACTGTCGCAACATGAAAATCTAAGAGCTCTTTACAGACCGGCGGGACAGGGTGAGGGGCAGGAAGGGGCCTCAGTCCTTCCGGGGAGCAGCCCTCTTGGTCAGGCAGACAGACCCCCGTGAGATGCAGGCTGGAAGCGCAGGGCATGACCTGAACACGTACAGAGCCACAAAGCGTTTTTTACTCCAGTTGAAACCCTTAAGTGAATGAAGAGAGTTTATAACCATGCAGTACTTTACAGTTTGCTGTGTACTTTTCTGTGTGTGATCTGATCCAGTCCTCATGCTCACACAGTGAGTTTTCTGGAATGATCCTTGCTGCAAACATGAGTTTAAATGGCTTACATGGCTCAAGTGATGTGACTCTTCAGTACTCATAATTTGGCAAAGCAAAGATTCAGTCCCAGACCGTAGGATTCTAACTGTGGTGGTCTTTGCACCACAAAGCAAACGCAAAGAGCCCAAGCGTCTCACATCCTGATTGAGTGCTGTACATCCAGAACTGTAAGAAAGCATGGGAGTGGACTGGCTGTTCAAGCGCAGATCAAGCGCTGTCGATAAGGTGTTCTTGCTTTATTCCTTAATATAAAATCTCTCCCGGATGATCGTCTCAGACAGTGTTTGTCTACATTTACCTTTGCCATTTACATTTTGGTTACATGCCAAACATTTGAAAGCCCAAGCCTTGAATTTGATCTTTAGAAGACTGAGCTTCAGGATAAGGATATTTGTAGAACAACTGAACTGTCGTCATATTTTCTCTAAGCTCTACCAACAAGTAATTTCCGAATTTGGTAAACGGTCTCACGTGTTAGGGTAGAAGGTAGAAATTAAAGTGAGATGGTGACATTAAACTCAAACTCATGAAGAATTAGCACTAGGGGAGAGATCTTCATTTGGTGAAATATCAACCAAAGCTACAACCACTGTAGAAGATGAAATGAATAAATATAGCTGCTGAAAACAATATCTGATGTCTTACTCAGCTGTTTAATGGATTTGCATTTTAAACATGAGTAATATGAAATAGCCCTTAAGGCATTTTTCAAAATTTGCCATTTATTTCTAGTAGGGAATTTTTTTTTTTTTTTGGCCAGACTCATTTGTTTAAAAAAAAAGAAAGAGGTAATCATTTTTGCTCAAGCATGATTAAGAAAAGAAAATTACCCCAGTTATCTACATTCATTCGCTTAGTTAATACAAATCCCAAAGGCCATGGAGGTAGTTAAATAAATGAATGGAGAAGGAACGCTGAGTGAGGTGTGGTATTTGTCTGCTGTAAATGAAGTTGTCATTCCTAAACCAATCAAATCATGCATTTTTTATGAGAGGTTGCAACTTGCAGAGAGGTGGAAATGTTAGACACTAATTAATAAACGTGGCTGGCAAAGCAGCTTAACCAACTCAGGACTCACAGTCTAAGCTGTGGAAGGATCGTATTTGAATACAGAATTCATTGGCACTTTTTCGTTGAGTTGATGAAACACCTGTACCTGGTCAAAAGGTTCAAGATAAAATACAATTGACTTAAGTGTTCCAACTTAGTTTAGAACTAGAGATTTCAAAGATTTGCTTGTTTAGAGGGGTGTTTTTTGTGGTGACTTTAGATTGCCTTGAAGGTGTAACTAGAGATCACAGGAGAAAGCATCAGCAATATTAGCAGAGCATCGAAGCTGTGCGGAGTGGATGAAGGCTGCCTTGGGTTGTGCGGGAAACGCTCATCAATCCCATAGTTGGATCAGAGTGTAATATTGTTTTAAGTTATCAAGTCATCATTTAATGTGACTTGAATTAAAACCAGTAAATGTTGCAGATGAATTACTGGAAAGCCCTCCAAACCTTAGAAATGAAAGAGCCTTGCAGAAATTGGACTTTTGGCACTTTTTATGAGCCATCTAAAGAGAAGATCATAGCAAGTTCCATTGCTATGCAGTGTGTGAGGTTCAACCATATGAAACTGTCACTGTTAAACCATTCTTGGATCTGCATAAATGGCAATTTCGCTTGATTCAACCTAGCTCGAAGTATAGATGTTTCTGTATAACAAACACGACAGTTGTGCTGGCAAAGGAGATACCGTGTGTACACGAAGAGGCCGTTTTTTGCCTTTTTGTGGACAAGCATATGGCAGGAGTTCCGAGAACAGGGAGTTGTCTGATTTGCTGAGATTAGAAGAGAATGTGGTGCAATGATTAGACTTTAGCTTGAAATCTCTGCTAGCAAGGAGAGGAGTTCCCTGTAATACAGGCTGAGGAGCTGGGATTTAATTTGGCTAATAATTGAACGTTTTTGAGCAGAGAAGCTTCTAGACCCAAGTTTTAGACAGATGAGAGAGGCAACAGTATAGATGATGATAGGCAAAGCAGTGACGGAACTGGTGAGGAGGCCACTCAGGAATCCGAGTGAGCAGGAGAGCAGACCTGTGGCAGTGGAATTAGACAGGAGTATGAGAAGGAAAAGAAACTAGCAGAGATCTAAACTGCGAGTTCCAAAGGGAAGAAAATGAAGCACGTTTTGGGGCCAAGCCAGAGCTTTGCGTGAGAGGTCTGGGGAACAAAGGGAGTTGCGCTCATCCGGAGAACGATGCTCCTCTGTAGCCACGGTGTCCGTCCAGTGTCACAGGTTTGCAGCAGGTGGCCCAAATTCAAGTCCAGTCTGGGCAGGTTTCGTTGTCCAAAGGTATTTCCTGTGGAAGGGAGGCGCAGGGGTGTGGCCAAAAGAGTCTAAGCAGAGATGATCCAGGAAGTGGTGTAAGATCACCATGCACAGCTTCGAGCCCTGGAAGGAAGCTGGGGAAAAGCCAGGTGAGGAGGCAGTTTGCAGTTTGGGGCTGGCACATCTGGGGGTACTCTGCACTGGGACCTAGTTAGACAAAACAGCCATTGCCACCCAGAGTGAAGGGTCGTGGTGGTGGGGGGGGACCCACACGACAGTCCTCTCTAGGCAAGCGGGACTTTTGTTCATCCCAGCGTGCCAGAGGCTGAGAAATGAGTAACCGTGAATTGCCCGAAGACAGACAGCCGGTGTCGGGGAGGGAGCCAGAGGCCGTGTGAGGACCGAGGCCAGAGGTGTCGTCGTGGGCAGAGACTAATGTCAAAAGGACAATTTACTTTCAAACCAGACTCATTTCCCTTAAAATATGAGATGGTACTAAGTTTGTTGGCATGTGGAATCTAGGATTGGAAATGTAAATGAACTGCCAGGTCATTAAACTGCTCCTTTAATGGCCAGGTCAGGCTAATTACCATTTCAGTGTGTATTTTGCATGGCCAAATTAGGCAGCCTGTCTAATTTAGCATCTGGATAACATCTGGAAGAATGAGTATTGGAGCATCCATCATTGACTTTGGAAGACAGTTCCACAAATCAAAAAGAAATCATGGTTAGAAAGGATTCAGTATATTTCCCACTCGGTGGTGAAGGCAAATTATTATGTTTCTCTTAATTTTAGCCCATTAATCGGTATGATTATGATTTTCCAACTATCACACAAAATCCTCATGGCCTTTTGCTGTGGGGGGCTGTCCTAGCATGGCACCACAACCTCACGAAGTTTTTCTGAACGTTGAATCTTCCCATTTACCTCCATTTTCAAAATTGCTTTATACCCTCAACTTTTTTGTTGTTGTTAAAGCATATAGATCTAAACAGAAGGTTCTAGACAGACGTAGGAACAATCTGTTAATTAACTAGTTTCGCTTTGCTTTTATTAGGGAGCACAGCTGACTGGATCCAGTTGTTTGATACATCACCAAGTTACAGTAACATAGAGGAAGAACTGAAATATTACCAAAGAAATGATTTTCTGTTCACAGTAATATTGCCAAACACAATAATACCTTCTACTGAAATAATAGCTAATTAGGCGCACTGCATCTGACAAGAGGGTTTGAAAGTGGCATAGATTTATTTACCTTTATAACTAATATAATATTTGTAAGGAAATTGAACTAGGAAAAGATTGCTGTTCTTTTTGAATAGCAGTGCTTCCAAAAGCATTATACTCACACGTTGATCAGAACAGTTAATTTTTCATTTGTGGTCTGTGCCTCCTATTTGAAGCCTATTCATTTTTCTTCCAATTTTAAGATTAAATAAGGCAAAATGGAAGCGTGTGTTGTTATTTAGTATGAAAACACAGAACCTAATCATAGCTAATGAGTGTAATAAATGCCGGGCTGTACCTTGTCTTGTTTGGTGTGTGTTTTATATACAGAAGGTAGCCTGGGCTGAGTAACTGGGATGCCAAGTTACAGATGGGGTTGTGGAATGCTGTTTGACAGCCGATTAGAGTGATCTGTCAGAAATGATGACTTAATCACCATAACAGACGCCAGATTCCCTCGTAGAATTCCACCCAGAGTAATCTAGTTTTCCTATGATATTTTATTTTATTTTTTGCCAGGACTAAATGGTTACGTTGCCTGTTTTTTTCCCCCTCTCGTATACCGCATGCCTTTAACAGAAATGTAAATAGGTGGTGGCATTATAGCTATAATAAAAAGGATGACTTGGAGCCCAATAAGCAAAAAGCAGATTTATAATTCCAGATCCTATAGGTTTTTCTCCATCACTGGGTTATTAGTATGTATGAAAAAGGCTGGGAGTTGAGCTGCAATAGCTGCCTGTACCTGTCCCAGGTAACCAAGGAAGTTCACTCTTTCCAGTATGTTCTCTTTTGAATGGGACCCTTGTCTCTCCCTCAGAGAAACTCCTTTACTATGTACAATAACGATGATGATAGTTTTATTGAGCACTTACTGTGCAGTCATTGTTTTAGGCGCTTTACACAAGTCGGTGGCTATTAGGAAGAAATCCTAACTTACGATCCACTGTGCCTTTTGTCCCTGGCTGCAAGGATACAAGACAAGGGTAACTTAATGTTTCTTGTTACCACACTCAGGTCCCTTTTTTTTTTCCCCTTGGCTTAGATCACTTTTATAAAAATATGTCAGCAGATATCAATTGAAAGTTTTCTGTGCACCTACCATGTTAACTTCACTTACTGGTGCTGCATAAAAAAGCAATTTGGAATGGCAGCGTGACTCCAGGTATAGATGAATCCCTACCTAGGCTCTGCTTCCATCTTGGAGTTTGCGTCTTCAGAAGGTAACAGTTTCCTCTAGAATGTCCAAAGCAGCATCCCTGTAAACAGACCTTGTGTGACGCAGGCAGTTCACGCAGAGCCAGGTCCCAGGGACGTCTGCTATGACCTGTGACTCATCTCACAATAAATTGTCCACACTTTGATTCGATTTGTAAATCCCAGTGCACATTTTTGCCCTATTCGTTTGTGAATAAACCACAAAATGTAGGATCCATTAACGCGGATGCATGAGACCATTGTTTTCCTCTCACAGAATAACCAGTAGCTGATCTTGCTTGCCCTCCGTTTGCTTCTCATCGACGTAGGTATGGAACAGCTCGGGTAGTTGCCCCATGAAAGAACACGAATATAGTTCCTTTAGAGCTGGGCGGCACATGGGTTGGGGCTGAGATTCCCTGGCATAACGGTAAAGCTATGACTATTTTTTTCTTTCATTCATTATAGGCTTTGAAACTTTCCTGCTTTTTTTCATGAAGAAAACCCAAACGATAATTTTGTTCTTAGATTACTTTAAAAAAAAATTGTACGTGTGTATGAAATACATGGGGGCTGTGTCCAGCAAGTGTCCAGCCATGTAACCTTTCTCATCATGTTAACAGTGGCTGCATACTTTCCGGACAGCCCTCGTGTATTGCATACACATACGTGCACATACATGTGCATAGGACACACATGGATATATGAGTTCCTGATTGGGAGGAAACGCATGCATCGATGCAGTCTTTAGGTATATTGTAGAAGAGGAAAATTGTGGTAAAAACTTTAGAAGTTTTTAGAAACCCCAAACTCACAGCACAGGGGTGTGAATGTGCACTAGAGGCAGGAAGGAGCCGAGGCCTTAGGCTCTGGACTGTGCCCCAGCCCAGGGACAGACCTGCCTTTGAACCCCGGAGTCACCACGTGTTAGCTGTGTGATGTGGCTACGTTACTTAACCTCCCTCCTTTGCTTCCTCTTAAGTACCACTCTCATAGGGCTGTTGTCGGAATTAAATTAGTTAATATCGCACAAAGTGCCTACTACAACACCTAGAAAATTAAAGGTGAAGGGAAGATTTCCTCAGTTTGCACAGAAATTGCCTGAACTCTCCATGTCACTTACCAGGTATAGGCATGACCACGAAATGGGGCTTTGTCCCAGTGATTAAAAAGCTGGTTTGACCGATCTGACAAGTTATTTTTGTCATCTATATTCCTGCAGAGGTATCATTCTATTAAAGCTATCTTAGCAAGTTTACCATGCTGTTCACCATAAAAAAAAAATAAAATTTAAAGGCTCTTGTTCAGTACTGATTGACACTCCTAAATTGACATTCCTAGAAGCTACCTTTGTTTTTTCCCAGTACACAGAGCATCACATAGCATAGACTGAAATGACAATCACTCAGCTAGAGAGATGGGCAGATCTCCCTGGCTGTGGACGACCCCTTGACAATACACATAGTGCTGCATCTTGGGGGGCGACATGCCTCCAGTTGGTGGCAACTCTTCTGGAATGTTGTTACCATAAACAAAATTTTTTTGAGAAAAATTAAAAAAAAATGTAGGTGCTTTTGGTATGTCACAGTTACCATATAGGCAAGATATGAAATATTCTCCATGAACCATTTTTGCATTGTCATAGAAAGAAAGAAAAAAATAAATACCAGTCAGTCTTTACTGGCTGTAATCCTTTAATTTTCTCCTTGGACACATGGCTCTTTTGTGAATTCACTTCTTTCCCTCCCCTCTTTCTCTGCGTTTAAATATTTTATGGACGGTAAGCTTATAATATGTGTTAGCACGGCTGCTCTCTCAAGGGGTCAGGGTAGGTTTAATAATGAGATGCGTGAGAGTGACTCTGTAAGAACCCGTTCCAGGTTAAAAATGGCATGTTTTATTGAATCTCATGTTAAAGGTGGTTAACTCATCAATTGGTGATGGTTGGGGTTAAGCAAGTTTCAACGTGAGCTCTCCCGAGTGGGGGGAACCAGCCGTGCCTCCTGCCCCCTGCCGTTCCCGTCCCCCGGGGCTCCGTCTTCCAGACGAGGCCCGTGTTCCGCGTCAGAGGATGAAGGCAGTGAGCTTTGGAGAAGCCACACCAGACGTCGCCTGCCGCGGAGAGGCCAGAGAGCGCGGGTACTGAGTGCTGGTGCTCTGGGACCAGCCTGACCTCTGTCCCTGCGGCTTAAGGCAGTGACAGCCATGCGCAGTGCTCTCTGCCTGCAGTTGTCCCCAGACGTGGGCTGACGGCTTTGCTCTGGAGGTGTACCCTCGTTCTCATTTTAATGAGTCACAGCTGGGCTCATCTTTGAGGTCAAAGAGTCAGGAGCGAGGGTCTTGAGTTCAGGCAGAGGTCAGCCTCTCTGAAGTCCAGGGTGGACGACTCAGTCCCGGGGCCGTGCATGTGTAGGGGAGGAGGAGGAGAAGGAGGACCACGTGCTGCTCACTCACCAGGGGTGGGATGAAGGGGGCTTGTGCTCCAGCGACAGACGGACACCTTCGTACCTGGGCAGCAAGGATGGAGGCCCGACGGTATCGGAGCCGGCATCAGGGCCCTGCCTTGGCCTGCTTGGATGCACGAGCTTAGCCTTGGGGTGGGAAGGACAGTGAGGCAGGGGCGTGTCCTCACCAAGCGCCAGCTTGCTGAAAGCCCGAGCAGACCCTGAAGGGCCCATACCTCGGTGTGCTGCGATGCTCTTCTCTGCGTGGTCCTCCTCGACTGTGCGCCTGATGCCGGTGGCTGACACACGGCTGCAACGGAGATTGAACACGAGCCTTCTAAGGAACATGCTTATTAGCACATGCCTTCTAAGGATCGTGCTTAGTACATGCCTTCTAAGGCGTATGCTTAGCACATGCCTTCTAAGGTGTATGTTTAGCACATGCCTTCTAAGGAGCATGCTTAGCACATGCCTTCTAAGGAACATGCTTAGCACATGCCTTCTAAGGAATATGCTTATTAGCACATGCCTTCTAAGGAACGTGGTTAGCTCCGTTCCTCTCCCCACCAGTGAGGGAGGAGGGGAGGGAGAGCTTAAAATTTTCCCTTTTGTTATGTTTCATCTGTTTTTAAACAGATTGGGCTAGAGACCAACAAGTTAACTAGTATCTCAATGTGTTAACGTTAGGCAAAATGTTCTGCAATAGAATTTTAAAAATTCATGTACAGTCAAAAGAAATCTTCAAAGAAATGGATTAAGAAGCCTTTCTTCATAGAAGTGTAAACTTGAAGAATTATGTTAAGTCGTATTTATTCCCATCATGCAACAGGATTTATTTCCAAAACTATGGCTCCTGTCATTTCCCTGGTGCAAGCGTGCTGTGGCCAGAGCCTGGTAGGAGAGAACGTGTCGTCTTTTCAGTTTTATGTGAGTACAGCTGGATTGAACGCCAGCGATAGGCTCATTGCTGTGTTTCATCAGGAAACACTGTAAATGTCAGGGGCTGGTGTTTATAAGCTGCTTAGACTCATCAAACAGTATAGACAGATCATGACAGTACAGACTACTGAGTATTTTTTTTAATTGTGTAAATTTATGGAGTGCAGGTATAATTTTGTTACACGGCTATATTGAATAGTGGTGAAGCTAGGGCTTTTAGTGTGTGAATGTTTTTTTTTTTCAGACATAGCCAGTTCCGTATGGTTATGGAGCTGTGGCTCAGTTTAATTAGCACATGTCTCTCTTAGGGGACTCCTTGCGAAGATTCCTGAAGCTTGTGTGCTCACTCGCCACAGGCAGGAGGAGGAAGTAGCCCCTGGGAGCTGGCCTCAACCTTGACCCTGAGATTTCCTTGCAAGTGGCCAGACGTCACGCACATTGGAATAGTTCTCTGGGCCTTGCCCTGGTCATCTGCTGTCACCTGGCCCCTCCAGATGTGCACAGAGCACAGCACAGAGGTGCAGTCCCAGCCATGCCCAACTCTGGCAGAGATAGACCAGCTTCCCTGGTCGTGGTGGCAGCAGTGGGGAGAAGCAGCTGACCTGCTAATTTGGGAAAGGTGCTCAGTGTGTGTGACCTCTGGCCACCAATCCTGGTGCCCAGGGCAGCTTTATTTAAAGGTTGAGCAGACTGGCATTGTTTCCTTCTTACTTGAAATTCTCCCATCCCTGAGTATATCCATCCCTCCCTGTTAGTCTTGTTGTGCTTTTTAGATATTTTGTTTTTGGCAAGTGATCTTCGACAACTTCTGTCACTTTCTCCATTGGTTAGAATGTCACGTCGTCATTCTTCAACACCATGGCCTGTTTTCTCTTACCATGTGCCTTCAAATACGCGGTTCCCTTCCCTGAATGTCCTTCATGCATCTTTGGTTCAACGTTAGGATTCCGTCAAGAATGAACTCGAAACACTGGGTCATCTGAGACACCGTTTACTGGTGCGACCTTCCTCAGTCTGCGTCGGGTGTTCCTCCTCTGCGTCCCCCACACTGCAGGTCTCAGCACGTGTCCTGTGACACCGTGGGACATGGCTACTGTATCTGCCCCTACTCTGCCGCCCTACAAGCATGCTGGCAACTCTTCCTCATCATGCCGTTCCCAGCTTCAAACATAGCAGCGTCTGGTTAAAAGCAGAAACAAGTGACGGAATGAGTAGTCCTGAAGTCATTCTAGATCAAACCTTTGAAACCGTTCCTGTTGCAGGAAAAAAACTCCCCTTTTTATAACTTGAAACTTTGAGCTGCTGGAAAGCCCACCCTTTTCATAAGATCTTCCCTGCTCCACTCAAGAAATCTCCCAGAGTTCTCAGAACCGTGAGATTTTTTTTTTTTTTGAGGAAGTGAAACAACATTGCGAGAACAACTCCTCCAACCCCATTTTTTTTGTCTTCCTTGACATTTACATCTTGTATGTGATCGGAAATTTGTAACTCAGATGAACTGTTCATGATAATGAAGCCGTTCTTAATACAGTACTGATTGAACACCTTTGTCTGAGAAGGTCACGGTGCTCTGAACGCGTTATCTCAGCTGTCTTCAGGACGTACCTGGAGTAGGTGACCACACATTCAGAAGTGTCCATGGTCTGACAGTTCAGATCTCTGCAAAGTTGATTTTTCCCCCCCTCATTGGGTCAAGACCAAGTCCAAGTCCAGGTCTGTGGTGGCCTCAGCTGCATTCTGACTGCCGCTAGCACTTTCCTGAACCTTCTGCGTAGTCCCAGGGCAGAAACTGAGCTCATTCTCTTGGCAGCTGTGAGAAAACCAAGAGTCAGGTCTTAGTGTGACACCAGCCATAAGGCCACGGAGGTAAAGCGGTGGAGAGTCTGGAGGGAGGGAAGAGTCCTTTCGCCTGGGGGGTGTCCCAGGCGTCTTCAGGGAGCACAGCCTGCGGTTCTCAACCCAAGGCTCGGATGTCCGGGGCCCCCGGTGGACGTTTTGGGGCGAAGCAGTGTGGTCTGGAGGAGTCATCGCTGGGATAAAGGTGGGGGGTTAGATTTCTGATCCCGACTGCCTCATTAGCCAGCTGTGTCCTTTTCCACGTCGCTTGTTCCCTTCAGACCTGGAGACTGAGAATGCGGCGCTCTGTGGCTGCCAGGCCCTTGAGAGCCAAGAGTGATTCTGTCCCTGTGACTCCCACCTCTCCCGCCACCACCCCGCAGGTGCATCTGAAGGCGCTCTCCTCGCTTCTCTTTGTGCCTCACTTCCCGTGTCTCTTTCCGTTTTTACGTCTGTGTGTGTGGCCACCCTGGTGGGCTGCGAGCTCCCTGAGGGCAGGAGCCACGTTCATCCATCTCCGCGTCCCCCACGTAACACGGGCGCACCTGCCCCTCTCCTCTGCAGCCCGTGACCCTCGCCTCCCGGCCGCCAGCAGATTCACGTGTCTCAGTCTCTCCTGTCCTGAGAGTTGCTGCCTCCGTCCTCCCATTGCCCCCGTGGTGGTCAGTAGGCGTCTCCGCTCAGCACGTCCACCGCCGTCCTCCCCAACTCTCCTCCACCGTGCAGCCGGGTGTCCTTGCCCCGCCACTCTGCAGACACTGCCTTCCATACGTTCCCTGTACGGTTTCCTACTGGCAAAGCCACACGGGTGCCGTGGCGTGCTCATCGTCGTGGCGGCCTCTGGTGGCGCCTGCTCGGGGACTCTCCCCTCATGGCTCCCCCGACCCCGCTGTGCTCTGTCCTCCTTGGACTCCTCTGTCCCGATGTTCCCTCGGTTCTGTGCCTGGCCCTTCCCACGCTGCCTCCCCTCCCTGTGACAGCTGCACCTCCCTGCCGCCCTGGCCCCTGTGGAGCCCGAGCCCCACATTTCCTACTTCTCCGTGCACCCCACAGTCCCCGCGTGTCCCCCCTCGGGGCAGGGGCCCCATCACAGCCCTCCATGCTGTCCAGGGCTGCAGGTCTCCTCCCTCAGCCCCACGACCAGCCAGTCGCTGCTGAGCTCAGACCTTCATCCGTGTCAGGGGGACCATTTGCGGTAGCCCCTTAACTGTCCCCTCCTCCTGTGTCTGCTCTGTAAGCCACCCTCCACGCTGTAGCCAAAAATGACCTCTGTAGAATGCAGATGTCCATCTTGCTGCCTTTGCTACTTAAATCTTCCGTACCCGACCATGGACTTGAGACAGATCCTCATTTTATCGGCTCACAAGGCCATCCGAGCCCCGGAGGCCAGCCCGCTCTGAGCTCCACCTTCCCCGCTCCCATCTGGGGCTCCCTGCACAGAGGAACCGTGCCCTTTACCCTCACCTCGGCCTTGCGTGGGACGTCCCATGGGTTTCACAGGCCGGTCCCCCATCCTGCGTCGGCAGGTCCGGGGACTCGAACCAGAGGTCACCGGCGCTGGGAGCCTCAGCTTTCCTCGCCAGGCAGAGTTCGGGGCCCCTGGGCTCCCGCACACTTCGCCCTGCCTCTTGCCTTGCCTTGTCCAAGCACTTCCTGGGTGGCCCGGCTGGCTCGTGGCAGCAGAGTGTCTCCCGCCACGCGGTGAGACCCGAAGGGACGGAACTTCTTCAGTGGGCCTTTGTCGCTGCCGTTGGCCCAGGGCCTGACGCGCCGTGGCTGTGTCTTGCGCAGGTGATGAGCAGGGAGAGGCGTCCCTCCGTCCATCTTCCCGAAACAGGATTTGTCATCCTCTCCTTACTGTAGGTGGGAGGTCACATTCCCCACCTAAATCAGGGGTTTCTGCAGTTTTGTCTGTCTACTTTTTAAGGTATATATTCCACTCTTGCTTGAGAAGAGGGTCCACTCACCCCTGAGCACCCTCCCACCCCACACACGGAGCACATTCGTGAATGACGTGGGAGGCCGAGCCCCCGTCTCCAGGCCTGTGCTCTGGGCGTAAGGCACCTTGCCTTTGGGGACAAACACGGCAGCTCAGTTACTCAGCCTCCTGTCCCTCGGTGGTCCTCCCTCTCGTCTCTTTCTCTTCTGCCTCCAAGACGCCGACAGGCGTTGGGTGCACGTGGTCCTACCTGCCTGGTGCTCATTTCTCTTCACACCTGTGCCGGAGCCAGTACCAGTCCCCTTTCATCTAAATTAGACGAAGCCCAGCGCTGCGGCTCGCGAGCGCTGCAAAGTCCCCTGGGGAAATTAAAGGTTCAGGGAGGACGGGACCCTTTACAATAAAAGCATTTGCACAGCCAGCGGTTCCCTCCGCCCCATGGCTTCCGTGCTCCTTGGGGTATGATGAAATAGGAAGCAAGAGGACCTTTGAAAGGAGCTTGAGGGATTTATTTTAATTGGAAACGGTGGTGTTTTTGCGCTTGGGGCCAGCGCGGTGGATCGTGCTAGTGGAGTGGGGGGCGCCGCGTGACAGCGTCCAGGTCTGGCTCGGCTCGAGACCTCGGCCCCGCCGTTTGAAGTTCTTTCTACTCCCGTGTATGCACGAGACACGATCTCGACACGATCTCGAGGTCCGTGTCTTGCTCCCTCTTTCCTGCCCGGTCTCTGCATGTCCCTCGGTGCCTCAGTGGCTCTGCACTTGTAGACTTTCATTAGCACCGAATGAAAACCGTATACTGGCACGTGAGTCAGTCACCTGCTAGGCCTTCGAAATGAGGCCTGAAAAACCCACGTTAACAAATGTAGAGTAGCCAAAAGAGGAACAAAGACCATCTGCATTTAGATGTGTAATGATACAATAACCACACCTGGATTTTTTTTTCCAGCGCATTTTAGGCTCTGCTTGTGCAGTGCACGCGGTTTCTCATTTAATGCTCACAACCCTACCATGCAGGTGTTATCCCCGTCTCACAGACAAGGAGGCTGGAGCTCAGAGAAGTTAAGACACTTGCCCAGGATCACACAGCTGTCACAAATGGCAGGACCAGAATTACCTAGAAGAGAGAGGCAGAGTCTATATTTTGAGTGGCAGAACCAGGTTTCAAACTCGTCTAAACTCCAAAGCCTAAGCTTTTAAATACATACTGGGTTCCAGGGCCCCCGTGGCTTAAAAGGGTTAGATTCCTGAATATAAAAAACACAGGCTGGCTTTTTGATGTAGTTGATTTTACCCGGGAGAAGTTTTATGATTATTTATGTGCCCCTGAAACAGTGTCGGTACACACGTTGCTTCAGATTTCGGAGACTGTGTCTCCATTTGTTCAATCTGCCTTGACCATCTCGCTTTTGTGTTTCTAGATGCATCATCCCATTCAGATGAAACCTGCAGACAGTGAAAAGTCAAACGGTAGGTGGTAACCCACTGTCTCCTTTAATAATGTTTGCTGCTTTAAATGGAAGTGTCAGGTGGGGGTTGGGGGGAGAGCCGGCCCAGCTGCTTTTGCTCTTGGGGGGGGGGGGGGCGGAGAGCACTGCTCATGGAGCCTTCCGCTGAGCCCAAAGGTCTGGAGAAGGGCACACTCCCCTCTCCTGCCTTGCTGATCTCTGGTGTACAGATCTGTGAGACCGCGACGAGCAGTGTGTCCCATGCCCCTCTGTTTATGGTTTGCCCTGTGCAGTGGCGCTGTGGCTCTTGTCTCCTCCAGCAGAGCAACACGGGGACACCTGGTGGGGGCCAGGGCGATGACACAAGCAGGAAAGGAATTGCCTGTGAAGGATTAGGCTCCCCCCTCTTCTTTCCCTTTTTGTTTTTTGGTTTTTTTTTTTTGTCTTTCCATTTGTTCCCTCTTTAACTTGGAGACTGTCTCATTGCACTCTTCTCTAAATTGTGCCGATGCATTTGCATCAGAATTCATTCAGAGTTCAGTCTGCTGATTAAATGAACGTACACTGGGTGCAAAAATACGCCTTTGATGAGGTCCGTGAAATAATTGGGATTTGCCTCTTCCAGACACCAGAGAGTTGATAGCCACGTCTGTCTCTCTCTCAAGTTTTTGCTTCCATCTCTACAAGCCTTCTGTCCCTGTTTTGTTCTTTTCATTGCCTGAAATGTATGTTAAAAGAATCGTCTGCCTCCTTAGACCAGAGAGCTCCTCCGTCCCACAAGACTGACATAATCAGCACTGTTTCCTTCCAACAGGCAGTTTTGCACCTCATTAATTAGTAATCAGGGCAGAAGCCATGCACTTAGAGATCTGCATATGTGCAAATGTAAATTATGATTGGGCTCTGAATCTCTCCGCAAGGTATTTTTTGCTAATTGTAGCGCATTCCATTTTGTGGCTTCTCCACAGACTACAAAGTTTTGAAGAAAATTCCAAGTCCTAGCGCGGTGCTGCTGGCACTTGGTTTGCCAGGGCCTTCTCTCCCAGCGGGGCACAGTAGCGTACTCCTGTAGTCCCAGCCACTCAGAGGCTGAGGGGGGAGGATCGCTTGAGCCCGGGCATTCAAGGCCAGCCTGGGCAACATAGTGAGACCCCAGCCCTGTATACATAAGTAAAGTTTTTTAAAAAAAAAAAAAACTTTACTGTGTCTGGGAGTAGACTTTGGTACTTTTACCCCTGTCTTCTTCTCAGCCTTATACTTTTTTCTTGGCGTTAATTCCCTTTTTTCTATATTGCTTGATCACAAACATGTCATTTAGTGTCACAAGTTCTAAAACATGCTGCTCCTTTGTTGTGGGACTGTGACCAAGTCACTTCACACTTGTATTCGGTGATTTATTGACGACCTGCTGTGTGCCAGGCACATTGCTAGGCGCTGGGGCTACAGCAATGAGTAAGGGAAGGAAGAAGAAGAGAAGGTTACAAGAGACCGTGTCTCTGACCTCATGGAACTTGCATTCAGTCTCCTGACCTAACTATCTAGAAGTCACTTCCACACTGGACTTCAATCTCCTTTTCCTAAAAATGGGATTAATGGTAACGCCCTCTCATAGGTTGACCTTTTACCCCCAAGACTCAAATGAGGTGTGTGTTAACAGTGTGGGTAACCACAGAAACGTTGATTCCTGTCCTCACCCGGAAGTGGTGCCCTGGCTCTTAGGGGTTCTTTGTTGAGCGTGCCTACGTGTGTAAGGCGGCCGTTGTACCTGTACTGACTTCTTCAGGCCTTTTGCTCTGGAAGGTGCCTGCTTGTAGTCTGTTCAGGTCCTCAACTCGGAGAGAGGAGAGATGATTTTGTATTTGTGGGATGCATCCCGTCAGGACAGGTCATCTCGGAGCTCCCGGCCACCAAGAGGTGCTCCCTGTCCTTTGGCCCCATAATTCTCCAAACCGTGTCAGGACAAGGACCATGGAATGCAAGTCTCTAGAAAAGGCTCTGTCTCGTTTCTGAACCTGAGGTAGTGGCTGTAAAAACATGACGAGTTAGAGAACTGAGTAGAAAACATGTAACCCGAGATGCACCACTTTGCTTCCTGTTGCGTGTTCCCTGGTGCAGTTGTGTACCCCGACTTGGAGAGTCCTCCCCACAGGCAGGCTGCTGGGCGCACTCAGAGCACTTTGCTGTTCTTTCCGTGCAGCGTCTGCTCTGGGTGCTGAGCATAATGTTGGCTTTGGGTCCAGAACCACAGCAACAGAATAAAATTCTATGGGTGCACCCAGTTTTGCATGATCTCAGAAGCCAAGCAGGACTGGGCATCATTATTACTAGGAGGACAGAGTATCTAAAAATACCAGTTTTCAAGAAGCAACCTGGGGTAGTCATTAAGAACTGTGTTGAGAAGCCTGGATGTGACTCCTGACTCTTGTGTCCTTGGGCAACTTACTGACCCTCACTCAGCCTCAGTGTCACCAGCCGTAAGAGGGGCTCCCGTGGAGTAGTCTGAACTCTTTCTGTAACACCTGCCTTACAAGGTGGTTAGAGGATTACGTAAGTTCACATCTGTAAAGAGCTTAGCGTGATACCTGGCACAGAGTAAATACGCACAGTGCTAAATTATGCTAAGTCAGCAGCATCATTCCACCCGCTGAGGCAGCCGTTCCAGAGTGTTCTGAGCAGCAGAGGCTGGCGTGGCCAGGCTTGGGCTGTTCATACCAAAGCATAGATCTATACAAACGATTGAAAACCCCCAAGCCTTCTAGTTGGGCCAGTTCTCCCTTTGCTTTGTAGATTGACCTTCATTTTCTAAATTGCCAGTAAGAAAAAGTCGAAAACTTTAAATGGACAGAAAGCTGCTTTTTAACGGGGCTCTTCTTTCTGGAGGCTCCAATGGAACCTCAGCCGGCATAGACACGAACAGGTTTCAAGGTTCTCTTTGGACCTGATTATGAGGAATCGGGAGAAATGTATAATTTTCCAAAGCAAGTGATAAAAGCTGCGAGCCTCTTCTGGTTTCACGTGGCATTTTTGACAGGTAAGCATAGTTCCGAAAGCTCAGAGAGCACAAAGATTTCTGTGACTCAGGTGCTCTTAAATAGCTCCCGTGGTTGTGAAAGAAATATAACGAGCTCTAATTGCACTCTTATTGAGTTTGCTGACATTTATGGATAGCACAAAGGCCGCGTCACAGTTAGACAGTCACTGTCTTCGTTATTGGCGTGTTCAGATTTCCGAAACTTTGTATTTGCTGAGCAAGAAAGGGCTGCTAATCACAGATTAATTAGTGATGGACAAATTAATTCCAGAAAAGCAGTCACCCTTGGACGTCTCCGCCCCTGTAGAGATTGTGACAAATCAAGCCTCTGCGCTAAACCCGGAAATGCTAGGATGCTCTCAGATCAGCCCTGCACCGTGGGATTTTCCCGAACAGACTTCCCAGACCTCCAGGGCCGATTGGCCCTGATTAAGCTGCAGCCTCTAGCATATCCCTGCAACGTGCCATGCACCGTTATTTCCTGCTGTGCCGGGTGTCCAAAAAAGAAAAAAAAAAATCCCACTCTGGATAAGCAGTGAAATGCTGAGACTCTGTCAAGAAGAGCATGTAGAATAAATGTCCAGCTTTCACCAGGATCCAACGTTTTTGTTATTTCTCCACTGCAGAAAGTTGAATGGTGGTATATGAGAGGGGCGTTGAGGAAGTGTGGATTTGGGCACCAGTGTAAACCAGCCTGAACACAATTTTCCTCTTTCATTCCATATATGCCGTTCGGCTTTTGCTTCTCTATTGCTATGCAGAAAAAGGTACCAGCTGAGCAAGACTGAAAATTCATTTTTTTTTTTTTTTGAGACAGAGTCTCAGTTTGTTGCCCAGGCTAGAGTGAGTGCTGTGGCGTCAGCCTAGCTCACAGCAACCTCAAACTCCTGGCCTCAAGCAATCCTCCTGCTTCAGCCTCCCGAGTAGCTGGGACTACAGGCATATACCACCCTGCCTGGCTAATTTTTTCTATATATATTAGTTGGCCAATTAATTTCTTTCTATTTATAGTAGAGACGGGGTCTCACTCTTGCTCAGGCTGGTTTTGAACTCCTGAAGGACTGAAAATTAAAAGCAGTTGCTTGAAGCTAGCCTGGCAGTGAGGGATCGGCACAGCACAGAGGTTGCTGCGGCTCTGCCTTGGGGTCCCAGTGGTGGAGCCAGCGTTCACCCCCCCACCCCCGCTTCTTGTTGCAAGGAGGATTGTTTTTACTCTGCAGACAGCATTAATCCATCCTGCCTTAACCCTCCAACCTCGCAGTTTGCTGGGAATCCTTAAAGCCTAGAATCTGGAAATGCCTCTTCAGCCACCGGCTCTCTTTCTCAAGGCCTCCAAAGCGTCCAGTGTGCGTGTGTCAAGTTCAGAGCCAGCAGGAGTCAGGATCACCAAGTACCGCCAGGGGAGGGCGAAGGCCTGCAAAGCTGCCGTAGAAAGGGGAATCATTTGCAGGGTGTTCCCAGCCAGTCACTTTCTGATTTACTGGAAGATGAAGAAATAATTTTGAAATTCAAAGTGGAGAGACTCACAGATTTGGAGGCAGTAATTAAATGCCATATGTTAGCACTAACACATTGAAAAGTTGTTAATTAATTCAGGCAGCCCCGAATCCAGGTGTGACTTTGACAGATTGTATACCCGGGTGTTAGCACAGACTCACAATTAGGGATTTTTTTTAAAAATGAAGTTTCCATTCCCCTAACTTAGAAGAGTCACCCCTTGTACTTAAAGGATTAACCCTTTTCTCATTATTCCGTGGAAGGGAGAACTTTAAGTGGCCGCTGGCATGGAACCCCTTTCAGTTCTGTTGCTGTCATTATGGACAGAGGGGACCCCGTCTATGCAGTGCTTGGTACATGAAAGGATTTCCCCATGTTCGTTCACAGGCTCTGCTAGAGGAAAATGACTTTTCTCCTAGGGAGAGGGACCTGACCTTTTAATTATTTTCTTAAAATTCCCCTAAAGCACCGATAGAGTACAATAAACATAGATTCATTTACGTGATTGACGTTCTTGTAGATTAAAAAAATAAATGAGGGCCAGGTGTGGTGACTCATGCCCATAATCCCAGCACTTTAGGAGGCTGAGGTGAGAGGATCGCTTGAGACCCGCCTGGGCTATATAGCAAGATCCCATCTCTACAAAAAAATTTTTTTAAGTTAGTGGGTTATGTTGGCACCTCTAGTCCTAGCTACTTGGGAGTCTGAGGCGGGAGGATGATTTGAGCCAGGAGTTCAAGGTTGTAGTGAGCTGTGATTGCACCACTGCACTTCAGCCCGCATGAACAGAGCAAGACCCTGTCTGTATTTTTAAAAAGGAAAGAAAGAAAAGAGAGAAAGTAAAGAAGTAAGATACTTGCGTGCCTCTAAAATACTTAGGAAAAACTCACCCAAAAAAGTCATCAAAAATTGACGAAAAAGTTAAGTAAATTCGAGATAACTATGTTCATCTAGAATGTTTACAAAGCTATTAGGGATCTTTAGAACAGGAATCCTGGGAATAAATTTTATGAATAAATTTCCACTGGAAAATCAAGAAAACTCGAGAGGAAAGCGGGATATGTTTGATCATCTGCATCTGCCACTAAAGCAGACAGAGCGCAACCGTGGGAAGCGCCCAGCAGCTCCGGCCAGTGGGATCCTAGTGTCCCGTGCTCGCCAGGGCCATCAGCCCGCACACGGGCACACAGAGACGGAAGTGGCATTCCGAACAGCAGATGATGTAGGTTCCCGTGTTTTTATTATTTTTGTATTATTATTTTAAAAAGTGAAAGCGATGGGTGCGTTGGCTAAGAAGTCAGGATTTCTTAATGAGTGGTTTCCAATTTCTTAATACTCATCTTAGGAAAAAAACATTTTTAAGCTTACTCAGGAGCCAGTGTTTAACTTAACTGTGGCATCTCCCTGAAGCCCCAAACCTGTAAACTATTTTAGCTAAACACCCTAATTACAGGTTTACCAGTGGAACCAAGGACCAAGTGGGAATTTTTCACATACTTCTGTTTAAAAGCACTAAAATCATATCTCCAGGGTAAGAAGAAATACAGCAGGGTTTTTACTCTTCATAGAGATGCCAGCCAGAGTTTGCTGGGGATAGGAGTTGCAGAGAGAGCGGGAACGAGGAATCTAGAAAGTTTTTCCTCGTTACTTTGTCCCATCTCAGTTCCATCCCTTTCTCTTCTGGGGAATAATGCCACATCTTCCAGAACCTTCCTGTGCTGAGGAGCTTGGGCACCTTGGAGAGCCTGCGGGCATCCTGGTGTTGGAGCCGTAGAGGTTCTGTCCTGCAGAGAGCTGGCACCCAGGGGACCCGTGTTTCTGCAGCTTAGTTGCTGTGCCAGCGCTGCCCGTGACTTGCCAGGCTTTGCCAGGTCACAGGTCACTTGACATACTCTGAAGGGAGGAAGAAGAGCTTCGTTTGGAAGTTCTCCATCACGTACAGGAGGTCAGGTCCTCAGCACCCTCCCTCCCTGGACTCAGAGCCCACGATGCCTGTGGCCACCTCTGCTTTGCGTCTCAGCACAAGTCCTGTCCCCTGCTGTCCCTATGTGAGAGCCCCTTCCATGCAGAAGCAGCAGAAAACGGGGTGTGGTGCCCTGAAGTCAGGCTGCTCTCCCAGCCCCCAGACACCGTCCCTACGTGTCCCTGACTCCGTACCTGCCCGCAGAGGCCCCCTCCCCAACCGGTCCACCCACACCCTGCCTGTGTGGCTTAGTCCGGCTTGGATTCCACAGCTTCTTCCATCGAGCCTCTCTCAGCAAGCGCTTGGGTGCACGATCCGTAGTTTATGAGTATTGTCGCATCGGGTGCTCCGACCTCTGGTCCTGGGGGCCCTCGAGTTTCTCCACCTTGTCTTCCAAGCATGGAGAAAGGCCGGGTGCAGGGGACTCTGCACCCCTCTCCCGCACCCCTGCCCCAGGTGCCCCAGGCTGCCTCTACATTGCCGGGAGGAAGAGTAGTGTTCCAACCTTCACTCCACAGAAGACAAAACCGAGGTCCTCAGAGGTCAGCTAGCTGGGCAGTTCTGCCAGGTTGCACGTCAGATGAATGGCAGCTCGTGACGGCCACCGCTCTCCCCGTGAGCCTCCTCTCCTCCTCTGGACTTGGAGAAGCGCCTGGGCAGGTGCAGGCAGAAGGTACCAGGCAGGTCCCTGTTTTAGAGACAGAACATCTCTCATGGCTTTTCCAGTCCGAGATTCCAGGAGAAGGAGCTTTCAGGGGTTGCCTTCAGAGCTGCGTGTCCCATGGTGCAGTCACGTGTGGCTTTTTAAAATTACGTTTAAAAATCACTTCCTGGATGACACCTGCCCCTTCGAAGTGCTCAGTAGCCACACGTGGCTTTGTCTTGCGTGCGCGACTGCTCAGGGGTGGGTGGCGCTGCTGCAGAGGCCGCTGCTGTGTGACGTCGAGACTCCCCGGGCATACCTGCCCGGGTCCCAGAGGGCGCAGACCACACGTTGTAACTTCGCTTCCAGAAGCACCTGTCCCCAGTAAGGCCAAGCTAAGGAAGGGCTTGCCGGCTAACTGACAACGAGACTCTTGCTGTTCAGGGAAGGGATATAAAGGAAACCGAAATAAAAGCCAATGAAATAGCAATGACAAGATTATAATACAGATGTAAAACAAAGGTTTATACACAAGCCGTTTAAGGCAGAGAGCCCTTCCCCTGAGATGGATGAAGCGGCCTTTTTTTTTTTTTTAATTTTCAGAACTGGGTTGAAATGAGATGGTGGAAAATAAGCAGGTCTTATCCCCATGGGTGTCTGTGATGTCCTGACAAAAGGCACCTCTCCTAAAAAAAAAATGCATTAAACATTGCCCTGAAGTCAGTTTTCACCTCGCCTTTCGGGCCAAATGTAGGTCGTGTATCTCGAGCAGAAGTGTGCAGATTTCAAGGAAAATCTCCCAGGTCACCTGAGGACTTGCCTTGTCTTTCCCAGCTGTTGGGGTCCATGGTGTGAATTTGCATATTGTTGTCACGATACCCCCAATGCGTGAGTGTCCAGCAAGAATCCTGCGTCCCAGGGTGAGAAGAGTGTCAGTCTCTCCCGGTTCTACGCATGGGGTGGCCAGAGACGCTTCTCGAGTGGCAGCGGCCATCTCTGCTCTCTGGGACTGGCTGCTACTCCCTGTGACAGACCTGGCTGGTCACCACCAGGCACGGGGACGGGGCAGCGCTGCAGAGCCCGGGCCGTGGGAAGGAAGTGCTTTCCTTGCTCTGCAGAGAAAATGAGCTCTCCCCGCTCTCTCTTTCTTGTCTAGATCGGTGGAGATACGGCTACTTGGATTGGGGGAGCAAAGTGTCTTCTTTCCTGGAAAGTCTGATGAAGTTTATTCCTGTTGCACCCCCTCCACTCCTGTTGTGCTTCCTCCCTTGGCCTTTCCCTTTGCCTGTCACTGGAGTTAAAAGAACACCTACAAGACACCAAAATTAAAATGCGTATCCAAAAATAGCGCTCTGCAGCAGGAGTGGGTTAGCTATTTTTTGCACAAGTGCTGTAAAATGGTAGTAAACACATCGCTGTTAGTGTCTGAATGGGAAACTGCTGTTAGCCCCTGTGCCCTATTAAGTTGTTTTATTAGTAATAACAAGCGCGCACAGAGAGACGAAACGTTCAGGGAGGGCCGGGCGGGGGGGGTGGGGGGGGGGCGAGGCCGGGCGTGCGGCAGGAAGGGGGTGCAGGCTGGGAGTCGGCCTGGGTCTCCCACGGCCGGGACCTGTTTTGATCGGGGTCGGGAAGCATCGATTACAAGGAAAAAGATAAAACAGCCTCTGCTCATTCGTTATTTTTATCTCCTAGCTGTGGAAGACAGAAAATTGTTCATAGGAATGGTTTCGAAGAAGTGTAATGAGAATGATATCAGGGTGATGTTCTCTCCGTTCGGCCAGATAGAGGAATGCCGAATCCTCCGGGGGCCCGACGGGCTCAGTCGAGGTGAGTGTGCCTTCTAGAAAGTCTCTCTCCTTACGTGCCAGTCGGAACTCTGTGTCGTAGTCCAGGTAGACGTAGGCACTGTGTCCAGCGAGAGGTCACCCTGTAACAAGTCCCCTGTGATAAACTTGAACTTTTCACTGTAGCCGCAACGATCACCTTTTATTTCTCAAGTGGAGCAGGTCTTAGTGCCAGCATATTAGCTCAGGTTGTCACTGTCACATGGAAAGCAGACAGGCTGCCTTACCGGACACGTCCCTTTTCATCTCAGAGGGAAGCTGATTTTGTGGGGGACAAGGCGGAGGTGTGGAGGAAGAGAAAGGATATTTGTTGTTTCCTTCTTACCCTTCTGGCTTTCTGCCCACACCTGAAGGAAGCATTGAGAGTGTGTCCTCTTCTCAGTGACAGGGACCAGAGTGTCCATGTTCACATGCAGCACAGAGCAGACACGGACTCACAGCAACTGGGCCTGCCTTGGGGTGTTCGAGTCTTATTGCAAAGAGCGAAACTCCTGGAGTCCCGAGCCCAGGGAGTTCTTTAAGTGACAGAAAATGACTTCATCCTGAAGAAGATTGTAGGTTCTTCTTTGCCACCATGATAGATGCAAAAGGTGCAACTCAGAGCCTTGATGCAAACCGGTATTTTTGCAAGCAGCGACACAAAAGAATTTGGAAATAACTGTCCTCTTTCCACAGTTGCCTCCCCCTTTGACAATGCTGCACGCCCCTTTCCTTAAACCACTCGTAAGGTGGTTGCTGAGCGTTGCCAGCGTCTGACTGCACTTCCCCAAATCAATCCAAGGTGCAAGTATACACATAAAACAGATTTTTCAGTTCTTACAAGAAATACATATTTTTGCTCAGTTCTTATAAGAAATACATATTTTTGCAATGTGATCGTTCTGTTGTTACTGCAGTTAGCAGTACAGTTTATATTGGGGCCAATTAGAAACTTAGTTTCATTCTCCGTCTCTGGTTCTGGGCCAACACTGACACCCTAAACCACATGTTGCAAGATTGGGTCCCAAGTATCAAAGCGCTAATTCTCTCACCCATAGCACTAGCTGTTACCTCATTGTAGCACCATGTGAGGAAGAACATTTGCTTTTTTTGATTTTTAGAGAGGGAGCTTCATAATGTCAGCTGTTAGAATTGAAGGCCCAGAGAACAAAAGTTCCACCTACAGCCACCCCCAGCACCCCAAAGAGGAGGTAGTCTAGGAAAACCAGAAGGCGGTGGAACAATGCCAAGCTTTGATTCCTCCATTTTCTTCTGAAGGTGGTTAAAAAAAAAAAAAAAAAGAAAAAGGAGGCCCGGGTATGGAAATCACACTTTATGCATTTTCTAACAATTCCAGAATTCTTGTTATATAACACTCACTTAAAAGACGAGATGCTCTAAACGCTGGAGGAGATGGGATATTGAGTGTGATCCCTGAATATAGCAGATATGCGGGCTCTGGGGGCATCTGCAGCATTTCCCCTGGGCCACCATCGGGGTGAGCCTGACAGTCCAGTGTCAGACTGCACGACCTCTGGCTCCTGGACAGCCTCCCTAGCAGGAGGGTCCTAGGAGTGCCGCCCTGGCACTTCAAGCCAGGAGAGCGTTTGGTCACTCCTGGTCATCTAGTCGTCCTGCAGCCGGGACACACGGATGCCCACGCAGGCAGATGAACCGGGAGAGAGAAGAGCGTGGGAAAAGGCGGTGTGGCTTGATGAAGAGTTACAGCATGTCCAAAGACATGATAATGTGTTTCTAATCCCTTTTCTGCCGCCAGTTGAGTAATTAGAACCCCTATTAATCTCCTGTTGCTATTCTCAGTCACACCGCAGTGTTGTCATTGCAGTTTTCATTCCCCAAGGTATAGCACGGAGAATAGACTAAAGGAAAGCCCTTAAATTAATCACAGTGAAATTTACAGTGGCTCAGAGGTCAGTGAACCCAGAACTCCCACTGAAATGAAACGTAACCTTAGGAACCTTCGTCATTTCATTTTTCCTACCTCTATCCCTCAGTTTCCCTGTTTGTAAATGACAGCAGGAAAGATACCTGCTTGTCTTGTAGGGAGTCACTAGTTAGCTATGGGGAAGGGTTTTGTCTGAGCGTTCCGCACGGGCCAGAGACCTGGAGTGCAAGCTATGGATGCTGGCTTGGTCTCTAAGTGGCCTGGCCAGCTCATGAAGTGGCTGTCCACCTCTCTTTGTCCACCTGTCCGGTGGGGACAGGAATGGGCAGCAGTGCAGCCTACAGGGCTCCTTGAGCACACGCTGGTTATGTCTACAGATCAGATCGTACATGCAGCTAGAACTTCCATGGGAAAGAGGACACAAGTGCTTAACGTGAGAACTTGGCTCATTCGATGTGCCATTTAGTTGATTAACCACACTTGACACCACATGCAGCCTGTCCCTGAAACACGTTATGAGAGCCCCCTCCTCAGTATTTCATGCAAATGCTGGCTCAGTGTGAAAAGGAGAGCCCTCCTCCCTCCCCACCACCCTTTTTTCCCCAACAGAAAAGTAATTTCTCATGAACTGATGAGAATTCCCTATTGCAAAAAAAAAAAAGAAGATACTCATTTATAACCATTTGTTCTGAAATATAAAGACAGACATTGGGACGTTTTTGAATTAGCAGGACCCAGGGACTGCTGGCTGCAAGGACCTCTGCCTGAACCCATGCATTTGTTAAAAGAACAATTCTTTCATGCTACTATTTTGCTTTTATTAAAGAACTACAGTTTTCAATCAAATCTTAATAAACGTCTCCCATTAGTGACACTCAGGATAAAGCGTTTCTGTCCTCAGTGGCTATTGCTGGCTCAGCTATTTGAAAAATAAATAAAAATTAAGGGAAACGAAGGCTCGGCCGCTCTGCAAAAGTGCCTTCTAGTACAAAAATCAGGGTAGAAACTGTTGAGTGAGAAAGTTTTTAAGTCAAACTGTTGGATGATGAGGGAGAGGTGCAGTTGAGTGGTTCACTTTTTTCTCTTGCTGCCTTTGCCCACTTCACCTACAAGAATGAAGACAGAGGAGGCAGTTAGTGGAGCTGACTCCCACACAGGTTCCTAGTGTCACTTCCTCTCTGCCACTGTCAGTAGTTTTAGTTCCTCCCTGGAAGGCTACTTGGCCCAGTCCCCAGATTGCATTAGAAGTGCACCGGCCGGGCTGGCGGGACCCACGGCTGTGCTGGTCAGAGCTCGCTCCACTTTCAGTTAGAATCATGGTCTTTCTTTCAAAAGCCGAGACCTACCTCTTGGCAAGAAAAAAATATGTTGAAAGTCCCATCATTACTCACAGCACCAGCCCGTGATCCAGGACAGACACCCTCAGGAAGTTGTCATGACTCTCTGCATGGAAAGCACCTAGCACCTGCCAAGCACCTGAAGCCACTCAACACACACTAGTGTTTTTCCTCACTCGAGGCAGCGTGCTCACATCTGAGTATGCATTTCCATCTCTTTGGGGCCAGTTGCTCTTTCTGCCATCTAATTTGGAAGACGTGGTCTGAGATGCTTTCAAGCGACTTGATGATACTCTTCGGAGTGTCGTGCAGCAGTGGCTCAGCCCCTGGTGCCTGCTGTGTTCAGGGCACCGCGAGCCCACACATGGCCATTCAAATGAGACGTTTGCTCTCAAAAGCAGAACTGGTGGCTTCTAAGCCAAATGTACTTACTTAACTGTGTCACCTTAGCATGTTGATTTCCTAAAATACATACTTGCCCGTAATCCCACAGTCAGAATGGGCTGTTGAGGTGCAGCTGACGGGGTTTTCTGCACCGGGGTAGTCGAGTATCTGTGACCTGGAGACATGGAAGGAGTTTATTTCATTTTTCTTTCCCCACAAACTGGAGTCAGATCTTCACTGCCATTTAAGGTAACTTTCTGCTTGTTTAAGAATATTCCAGCTGTGTTTACGATGTTCTAACATTCCCCTGCCAAAACCCTTGACAAATGAATTGGCAATATTTTCAGGGATTTGGGAGAGCACAGACTGGATTTAGCCATTAAATCCTCATTTGTTTTTGTCATATCTGATCAGGAGGTGGGGATAAGGCTTTTGACTATTAAAACATGTACACAGGGAGGACTCAGTTTTGATCACATTTTAGCTCTGCCTACACAGTACCTAAACATGCAGATATGTGGAAACCTTTATCACATACTCCCTGGATGACTGACTGTATTTTGCCCTCTTGTTCTCAGTACAGTCTTCCAGTCTCATAGCAGCAACGAGATTTTGCCACCTATTAAGTAGATGATAATCTGTAGCCAGCCTCAGATGCCATGCGTGAATGATGTTTTCTTGCCAGTTTTAAATACATTGGCCCGACATCAGGGATGGTCCATCAGAGTATTATAATAATTTTTATACCCCAGTAGTAGACTGGTAGCATATGTTTAATAAATCAAATCCTGCCACTGCTAAAAAGATACAGCAAAAAAAAAAAAAAAATTGGCTGCATTAAGATCTTTCTTTGGCTAACTAGGAATTTCTAAACAAGTTTTCCATAGGTTGAGGTCTCCCTCATGCTGCACAAGTTATTTTAAGTTATGCTGCTTTCAGTTGAAACATAGCAGGCTTCTGCTTCTTTAAAAAAAAAAAAAAAAAAGTAACAGAAAAGCAAAAGGCCCTGGCATTGTTCGTGCTTTTAAAAGCACCTGCATTTTTTTCTTCGGGGGGGCGGGGAGGAAGGGGGTGTGCAGAGCAAGGATTCATCTAGTTCTCTGAAAATTTTCTTGCAGCTGAGAAAAAAGGTGTAACACCTGAGTTAAGATATCCTTTAAGTTGAAATGACAAGCATAATAGATGTGTTCCAAAAATCTTCTCTGTGGCAGGGCTACGTGCTTTCCTTAGATCTTGTCTGTAGGAGGAAATTACTTGGAGAAACCTTTCCCCAGTCAATCATTTATCTGTTTTAGCAGCAAGAAGGGCAACCTCACTGAAATAAGAGGAATCCAACTCTTTTCATTTCTATTAGCAATCTGACATCCTGAACGTGGAGATAATAAATAATTGCAAAGGTAAATTACAGGTTGGCCACATTTACAGATAGATTTTTTTTCCTCCTATTTTATATATTTGGAGGTTTTAAGATGGTAATACACATGCTATCGCACCCAAAACCCCTCCCCAGCAAAAGAGAAATACAGAGCTTTATTTTTGGGACACCTGTATCCTTTTTTCTCCCAGCCTGGTTTCTCAGGGTTTTGGGTCAGTAGCCAGAAAACTGACGGCTCAGTCAGTCTAGAATAGCTAAGTCCTGACCCTACTAGATCAGAGCCATTGTCCTTTGCAGACCCAATGAACTCTACTGCACCCAGAAGCTCATTTTTAGTAGAAGAGCAGGACAGCTACGACCTAAATTATTTTTGTCCAACAGGGACAGCCTTCTAGCTGGCTTGAGAGAAAAAGCCAGTAGCCAGTCTTAGGCAGGGGCATATGTGATCCTGCATTAGTAAAAAGCCACAGATTTGGAGGCCTAATCCTAACACCACCAGTATGTTTTCTGTAGTGATAAAAAGAAAATTAAAATCTCTTCGTAGGACTTACTGTGACCTCCTGTTTTAGAGAAATCACACAAGTTAACAAGCTACCACTCCAAGAAACATTTGGTTCTAAAGTTGCTTAACTTCATCCAGAGTGGCATAGAGAGTGACATTTTTCAACATGCACTCCCCCACTTGATGAATGACACAGTAACGTTTTTTTTTCTCTCTTAAGTAAGTGAACACAGTACACAGCACAGAACTTGACAGAATCCCCTAAGGAGACAGCTTCCCTCTTACTGCTCCACTGCCAATAGAATTAAAAGGTTAAAGAAGTCATCAGATTTGTCAGATCAGTTTTTTTGGATGGGGTAAGAATCGTATAATTAGAAGCATCAGTCGAGTTTTTAATTGCAGCTTTCATAGAGGAAAGGGCAATGGTTCGAGTTTATAGAAATGTAATTTTATTGTTCTGTTGCTGATACTTCTGAGACCTATTAATTGCTGCATCTTTCTCACTAAGTTACTGACAAAAGTTCTGCTTGTATGAAATTGTAGTAAATGCATAAACTGTGCCTTACTGATTCGTGGTGACATTTTACATGTTTTTCATGCATTCTTAACCTCCATTTGGAAACTGTCAATTTGGCACATGTTCCTGAATTAGTTAAGAGCAAATGGAATGAATGCAACAAAATCTTCTCGACTATTCACAAGCAGAGATTAGTCCAGGCTTCGCACGGTTTCAAATATATCTCCAGATTTGCTCCTCTTCTCCATTGGAGTTTCAAGAAGTAGAAAAAATTAAAACCTCATAGCTTTATTTCCTCTGTTAATAATGTCGGTGATGATCAGGATGCTTCTGAAGAGATGCTACTTTGAAGCAGATGGTAAATTTGGACTCTTATCATCTTAGAGCTCAGCATCAATATGGAAGCCAGTAGAGGCACTGTCATCTGTCTCACACTCTGCTGCACACATCGTCTGGATGCCTTAGAGAAGGCCGCAGAATTGCTTTTATTGATGATAGAAGCTGCAGTCAGTCTAGGGACAGGTAGCGTGTTTAAACAGCAAGCTCCGTCGGCCGCCATGCTGCCGGAGAACCACACGAAACAGCTCTGCGTTCCTAGCGAGCTGGACTTTGTTCAGGCTTCTTAAGGCCAGCTCAACCAAGAGGTGAATGTGAGATGAATTTCCCATGTACTGAGAGTTTCTGTGTATTAAAAACTACAGCATGATGCAAAAAAAAAAAAAAAATGCATTGACTTATTCTCATGACTGGATGTCGTTGTGCTTTGGGGGTGATGGGCAGGCCTTGCCTTCTCTTACTGCTATTTGATTAAAAGGTGCCACTACAGGATTGACTTGATAATCTCACCAGGTGCACACGCAGAGGAAAATATATTTCATGGTTCACAAATTGATTCATATAAACCAAACAATCTGCTGGTTGTTTGAATGTAGAATGTTCTATTTTGCTTATTGGCCACAGGGGCAACAATCTTACATTGTTGATGCCAGAATCCTGCTTTCCTGCATTCACTCTGAAATGACAATAGGCTGCAGCCTCTCAGTGTTTAGATCTGCTTCATTTGGAAATCTTTTAAGTAGTAATAATAATAATGTTTTGAGGAAATTGAGTGGAACACTAAATTATTCTCTGATACCTAAGTTCATACTGTGCAAGGCTAAAGAAGCCGAAAAAAATCAATGCACTTTTAAAGTCATTAGAGATCATAAGTGAAATAAGTCTGTGTTGCTTTAGCTAAGCTTTTAGTGTGCTGCGGTATTATTATAAAATCAGCCTGAATCTGCATTAATTTCACAGTCTTTTTCTCTAAGAAGCCCAAGGGTGCATGATGAATAAAATGTAAATCTGAGAAGGCAGTGTTTTTATTAGTGAGAAGCTCAATGAGCCATGTAGTTGTAGCGATGACCTGCATGGTGGCCAACGCTGGTACGAGAACCAGGAACAAGCAGTGCAGAGTCTAGTTTGCAGCACAAGGAAAAATAGGCATGGAAAGTTCCATAGGTCTCACAATGTACATTCAGAGAAATGTACATTGTCTTGTGTATGTTAGCCTTCAGGTCAAATCTCTGATACATTTCAGAAATTCACAGCTTTCGAAAGTCATGAAGGTTTTTATGCAAATAAAAATTCCAATGCAGAATTTTAAAGTTTGTTGTTTATGCACTGTTGAATATTCTCAGAGTCATAGAGCATTTGTTTTGTTAATAATTAATAATTACTAAACAGCTTGTAACAGATTGGGTATATTTGTTTGTATTTGAATAGCATCGGTTTATATTTCTACATACATATATACACACACACACACACACACACATATATTTTAACTACCCAGCAGGGAGCAGATATATTTATTTGCTAACATTTTGAGCTCTTGAAATTTATTTGCTAATTTGCCCTTGGTGTGGGAATGTTCTTACTTGCTTCTTTTAAAAAAAAAAAAATCAGAGATAAAATTTGAAGTACAAAGCCCTGATGTGTGGATGCCCTCGGTAAAGATCAGCAGCCAAGGAGAAAATGGAAAAATAGCAACTTTTTATTTTAGGAAATGCAAACTAGATCTTGCTAACTTCAAACCCTGTGGCTAAAAACAGTACCCAACTTCCTCCCCTAGTTTCCATTAAAAAAAAAAATAAAAAATAAACTAATCAATAAATAAATCTTTCTGCTTTGGTCAGATTAGCAAGTCAGCACTGTGAATAAAAAGCAAAATAAGATAAAACCAAAAGAGAGAAGTTGTTTATTTTTATGTACTACTGAGAACAGTGTCGTCTTGTGGCAGTTCTCGTAGATTGTGTTGGTTTAACAAGCGTCCAACCCTTTTGTCTTGTTGTTTTTTGTCTTTCCTGCTCCCTGTCCCCTTGTTTCCCACAGGCTGTGCGTTTGTCACATTTTCTACAAGGGCAATGGCACAGAATGCAATCAAAGCCATGCATCAGTCTCAGACCATGGAGGTACTGTATCATCTGCCCTTTCTTTGTTTTCTTTGTGCAAATGATGGGGAATGGTAAAGCAATTCTCTCCTGTGTGGATTGTTCACATGACAATCACAGATTTAAACTTTCACCATCTCGATTTTCATTCATTCATATTCATTCTCATTCTCTCTCTCTCTCTTTCTCTTTCTGCATTTTTCCCCTAATGAATTGAAATGCATTTAGTAAAACCTTCCACTTGCTCTACAGTTATTTTTGGAGCCTTTTATTGCTGCAGCATGGGTCCTGCGATGTTAAAGTCATGATGCACTTTAAGCAAAGTGTCATTCTGGACCTAAAGGATCGAATGCGTTTCCCGGCCCAGCGTTGGTACAGACGAAACAGTAACAGCTCCTGCCCCAAGTTGCAGCTTGCCCTGCACTAAGTCACAAGGTTCTTCTTGTTACGTGGGGCCGAGTTATTTATAGTCAAACAGAATTGTGTTTCTGCATCAAGAATGCTGGAGAAAGTTAATACTTCTCCCACTTCATTTAACAGTGAAAATGCTGATTTCTGAGAGTCCCCTGAAAAATGAGATTTGTCTCCTTGCTTGAAAAAAAAAAAAAAAAAGCAATGACAAAGAAACATAAAGGCTCAAATTCAGTCTCCTAATGAGAGATAGTAGCTTTAGGGGAAGATAAACACACTGGCGTGGGCATCCACCCACAGACGTAGATAGATGGCTCTCTACTTTTAGTCTGTGATTTGGGTCATGGCCTTTCAGAATTTTGCACAAAAGCTTTCCGAGAGTGATATGCCGTTACTTCTTCTGTATTGTCCGATAGAATCATTTGGGAGTGCATGTTCTGCTGTATCGTGTACACTGTATCTTTGTGTATGGGTGAACTTTTCCAGAGGTGGCCTTGTGGTGTTATTGAAGCTGTGTTTTCCTATTTAAAAAAAAAAAAAAAAAAAGATTTTCAATTTTATTTAATGTACAAAAAAACTTTTTATGGATTGAGCTTCTCTTTTGGCCCCATTTCGCTGGGGTTTTATTTTATTTTATTTTTTGTTCGTTTGTTTTTGTTTGTTTTTTGCAATGCTGCCTCTCCCAAAGCATGCTGGGAGCTAAGTGATCCTTCTGCGTCATGTTTTGTGGGCAACTTTTTTTATAGTGAATCAAAAAAGGTGGGTGCCAAGGGGGGGAAGGAGTGTGCATGGCATTGTCATTAAGTGTTTACTGTACTTTTTCTGAGTTGTGGTATCAGCATTGCAAAGCCTACTGTCTTTTTTGAACATTCATTTTGACTTTGATATTCCTAACATATCTTATATAATCAATGTGTTTTCCTTTCAGTGCAATGCATTTTTAAGACCACCCACACCCCCCCTCCCTGAAGGCAAGCTCAGGTGAAAGTCGGCCATGATTAGGAAATAATTAGCAGGATTTGCAATACCTAGGAAATCTGGTCTTGTACAACACACAGTTACTTATGTGATAGTGTTTTGGGTCCCCCTTTGTCTTCACTAAGGCTGCCCCATCATTGTGGATTTTCAGCCACATCTCAGCTTGTAGATAAAAACAGAAGTGCTGTTAGGGAAAACAAAAAAGTCTTTACCTGTATTTATCCTCCATTTACATGTTTCATTCTTAATTACTATTTCCTTAATTTAGTGATTTGTCCCCATAGTGGTCCCCCTTTAGATAATTTTTTAACCTAAATTGTTTCAACTCTGTCAGAAACATTGCCACCCCCATTGGAGCCCCCCTGAGTAACTCTCAGAGCCACAGAGAAAGGTGACGGGGCCCCCTGCTCTCCTTTGTCACTGTAGAAGTGGCATTCAAGACCCTAAAGCAGAACTGGGCGTGACCCAAAACCAGGGAAAAACTAGGCTCTCACAACGGGAAGAATTTGTTAGAGTGATGGGGCATATTTAAGACACCCTTGACCCTTTATTCATACCTCTGTTGTGAGAAATTCAAATTTGGCGTGCTTGTTTTTAAAACCTGACATCCATGCCTAAACAGGGCCCCTCAGAAGAAGAAATTTCTTCAAGAAAATTGACATTTTAAATAGGTTATATATGATGCAGTTACATAGTTGTACAACTGAAGTTGTTTGGGTTTTTTTTTTTTAACTAATTACGTTATTTTCAGGACTCTGGCATACATCTTTAACCAAGATGTATTATCTGATTCAAAAGGATGTAAATATCAAATGAAGAAGGTCTTGAAAACAGTTTTATATTGTGCTTTTCTATTTCTTCAGTCCCCTTCACACTCTCCCCAGCCTGTTTCCTCTTTCATGATTTACGTGAGCCTTTTTAAAGCCATCATCATTGGCCTAATTTTCTGCTTTAATATCATTTTTTAGTGTTTAAGGAAGGAAAAAAAATAAATGTACTATGAGGAGGAGATGCTATAATTTGTTATGGAACAAATTTGATGCAACAATGATTTTCCACACAGAACCCCTTCTTCTCTAAATAATTTTCATCTTCAGAGTGTTTTTGCTCTCTCTAAAAGTGTTGAAGTGCCGAAACGTGGAGCAGATAAAGAAAAATGAATTACAGATTTTTTTAAATGACAGAAATATTACTTTTATGCAATTGACTGACATGTAACACCCCAAGATTCTGCCTGCCATGGCTGAAGCCCCATAGGCTGGACGTTGAGCCCTGAAACAGTCTTCTCATTTTTCTTTTTTTTTTAATTAACAGACTTGATAACCTCATGCATTCATAGCTGCATCCCCAATAACTATCCACAGTGATAAGGGAAAAAGAAAACGCAGGTTTGTTTTTTAGAAGAAAGAAAAATAACCCAAAGGCAGTGGAAGGGAAAAGCTCATTTAAATAGGAATATAACATTTCTGAGAGGGGAGAGAGAGGTCTGTTACCATGCTGAGTGCCAGTCAAAGTTTTTATTTAATCACTTGAGTAGAATTACTTCTTTTTTTACCTCAGCAAGACGTAGCAGCTTTAATTGCGATGCAGTGTCTAAGGGAGCCACCCTGAGGAGAAAGAGGGGACAGAGGGGCTCAGTCTGCTGAGTACCGGCCAAGCGGCACCTGTGTGGAAGGTTCTTTGGAAGGAGGTCTTCATGCTTGAGGTGTAGGCCGTTACTCTCCCTGACGATTTTATCTTCCACAGAAATGAAGTCACCCCGTTACGTGGCCTTTGGCCATTTCCTTCTCCCTACCCCTATCCCTTGCCTTCTAAAGGAAACTAAAACTGAAAGAAGCTTCTGGAATGGCTGAGGTTCATTAGGGGAAGAAGCCAAGTAGATCCTCCTCCCGCCCATTTAAGATCTATCTCCTGTAACTAGAACATGCTTCTGGCTTTCTGGGGTTTCCAGTGGCTCCAGGAATCGCAGGTAGAGTAGACATGACATGGAAGGAAGAAGAGAGATCTTTCTGGAAACATGTGAACGGTGACTTCGGTCGATGCCTGTGTTCTCTGACAGTCTCCTTCCTTCCTCCAAGTTACTAGAACGAGGCCAACTTGTTCTCCCTTTTGTTGCTGGATCGAGATGATTCCCACAGTCCCACAGCCCCAAAAATACATAACTGAAAATTGGAAAGAGTAAAAAAAAATAAATGAATGAACGAGAGACATCTGCATTCCTGTTACAGTTTCTCCCCCTTTGTCCAACTCTGCTCACCTGTGCAAACAGGCAGCTACGCAGAGACGAGTCTCTCTTTAAGATGAGCGAACCACGCAGCTTAATTAAAGGACGTGGAGGTGGTCCCCGTTGTCACTGAGGCCATCCTGGGAGGTCGCAGCAAGATAACATGAAGAGAGGGAGGACAGGCAGTTTAATAATCACAGCAAGAAAGCAAATGGCCTCACCGACCACCCCGATTACCCCCAAAGAAACCAGTGGCAGTCTCTGGAAGTTTCTGTGGAGGGTACTATGCAGAGAAGAAGGAATATCAAACCGTTTTGAAACCATTCCAGCCCATCCCGTGTGTGCCGAGGTAGCTAAGGGAGGCAGCCCCGAGCAGACTGAGCGCCCCGAGGGCATCCAAGCAGGCTGTAACCCCCTCTCCGCTTTCCGATGTGTCTGACCACAGGGCTGCTCTTCACCTATCGTGGTGAAGTTTGCGGACACTCAGAAGGACAAAGAGCAAAGGCGCCTCCAGCAGCAGCTGGCGCAGCAGATGCAGCAGCTCAACACTGCCACCTGGGGGAACCTGACGGGGCTGGGCGGACTGACCCCGCAGTACCTGGCGGTAAGTGGCCGGGAGAGGCAGCGGGGGTGGTCCTGGGCTGGCTGGAATCCTCACGACCAACTTCCCCCTAAGTGCGGCAGCAGTTTCATTTCTGGTACATTGTGGGGCTCAGGAAGTTTTTGAAATGAGCATTTATGCAGGATGCTTTTCCACCTTGAACTCATGAGCATAAGAATGGGATTCTTTTAATTCTTGTCTGATGCAGGCAGGGCGGAGTCCCACAGGCTAGACTGCCACCAGTGTCGCAGTCAGGTGACTAGCGCTCGCTCGCAGCCTGTCCGGCTAGTGCCCGGCCCACCAGGACCACAGCTAGAATCTCCTGGAACTTTGATTCCAGGATCCTGGGGCTTCCCAGTGGAACCGTGTCGGTAACATCGAGTGGTCCTTACTTCATCTGTTTGAAACCAACAAAACTAGGTGCCATCTCAGGCCAGACGGACCCAGTTCTTTCAACCATCCTTCAGGTTTCGTGGTTTCTCAACTTTTACTGTCTTGTTCCTTTGTGCTACACGCCTCCCTTTGCCGGTGTACAGTGTCCAGCATGTAAGACAAGCCCCCCAGTGAGGTCTGAACAGGACAGAGCAGTGACCCCCCGCGTGGCCGTCACGACATGCCGTGGTGGCTTCAGGGCCGCATTGCAATCTCCCCTGCGAGATGGGGCTGGAAGGCAGAGAGTACTCCTGAGTTGTTGTTTGTACTTCTGCAAACCCTGCTCCTCCTCCTCCTCGCTGGTCTGCTTTGGAGCGTACACGCTGGCCTTCACATTTCTGATTCCATATTGTGAGTTTGGGCCTTTATTCCAGCCTGTGAGACACAGCGTGCGCGTACGTGTGGTGTCCTGATTCTGTCACGTTACGTTTTCACTGTCCCTCTCAGAACCGTATTCTCTGTCAGCTTTGCTTTGTAGCAGGGGCCGTAGTGTTCTGTGAAATGTCCTCCCTGGTACTTTGAAAGGTACGATTCTCCTGCTCGTGGTCCCGATGAGGAAAGGGAGGCCCAGAAAGAGGTCAAGTGCCTTTACCCAGGGGCACTCAGCTGCTGGTAGGGCACGGATTTCAGCTCTGCGTGTGCCAGCCAGCTGCCCTGTCGCCTCTCAGGGGACTAGGTGCAGGTGGGGATGAAGGGATTAGCTCCATCCCTCCCCCACCCTTTTCCCACATTGTCCCCTGGGGTCTAGACAGACGGGCCTCTCGGTGCAGGTTTGGTGATGAGTGACAGGCTGGGTTCTCCTGTCTTCCTCGGAGTCACTCATGAAAGCCTTGACTCCGCTTCCTGTTATGTTACTTTCTGGCCGTTTCTCCGCCTTATCCACAAACATGCCATGAGAGATGTGGTCAGGTGTCCTACTAACATCTGTGTATGCTCTGCTGTCTTTTTCTGTCCAACTAAAACTTGAATTTAAAAAGCGATTCTAGCTTAACAGTGATTTGTTTTCCCAAACTTGTGCTGTTGGAATGCTCACGCAGTACTGATCGAGTTGGGCGTACCAGAACGATGTCCACCCTCAGTTTTCGGGGACATCTCCTGCGCCCCCCGGCTCATGGGAATCTCTGGTACATGTTTCTGTGACCACATTAGGAGCATTAGTCTCAGCCTCACGTATAAGATCATGCTTTTATAAGCTCATGCTATGCTTTCTCCTGTCGTGGCTTCGAGTCTCTGTTAGTCACTGTGTTCTATACGTTTCACTTGAAAATCCTTTTCTCTGGAAGAGGCCTCGGTTGTGCTGAGCTACGGATCCTGACCCAGGCTTACCAGAGATTGGTTATCCATGGGGTGATCCTTGGTGGCGGTTTAATGCCATCCACGTACCTCCGTTTACCTCAGTAGGTGGTAATCATTCCTCAGACCGTCTCCAAAGCTAATTTAATGTCACCTTAATTTTTTAAAACTAATGTGAGGAAGGGCTTTGGGGCTTATAAACACAAGAGAATGGAAAGCCCAGCACAGCAAACCTAACTGAAGTATTTCCATCCTGGAGGGTCTCCCCCAGCTTCCCCCATGCCCTCCTGCTGCCTCCCTTGCTCCGTGTGGGTGTGACAGCGTGCGTGGCACACGCCTATGCACACGGGATACCCAGCCGACACACTCCGAGGAGCCAAGTGTGAGTGAACGCTGCAGGCTGTGTCTCAGCATTCGTGCTTGTTCTTGGCGTGTCCCACGACATCGTCATCCGTGGGACTCGGGTGTGATCAGCCGTGGATACTCCACACCGCTGGGCACTCTCACTTCAGTTAACAGGTGCTATTTTCTGAGTCTCATCCAGTTGTAGAGTTTTCCATATTACGCTGAAGAGACCCGTCCTTTCCCAGAGGATCTGCATTGAGTTCTGCATTGTGTTCTGCAGAGCTCCAAATACGTTCTAAAAGCTATGTTTAAGGAGTGAATTCATCTTGTCCTTCCTAAGCCCGTAGTGTTGTAACTGTGTTTCAGTAATACCTTTAGTAATTCTGCGCCCTCTGGTATCCATGCACATTTGAACACAGGAGGTAACTATATGCTCGACCCCGCCACGAACTCTATCTGCCTCACTAAAGTGAATTTCCATACATCCAGCCCAACAGTCCGTAGAGCACTAAGCAAACCTCCAGTGCAGCCAAACGGGACCAGTCTAGGAGCTCCTGGGGACAGGAGCCACGTGCCTTTATCTTGTGGCACCCACTGACTCTGCCTGGCAGCAGAAACGTGATTTTGCATGCTCTAGGGAAAAATGCAGACTTTTCCACAGGTATATGAATATCTTTTTTAAAAGACTGACGTATTTATAATGAACAGCTCCGAAGCACATTGCACCAGATAATTCCAAGTTTTGACAGGCAGTGTTTCTCTCTGCCAGGGAAGACCATCTTAGAAATGGCTGTCCATCCGCTTGGTCATACAGTTATGTGTGGCTGTGAATAGATGCACGTGTGTCTGTGGCTGTCGTGACGATCTTCACGTTGGTCCCAGAGTCAGTCAATTCATGCGCTTCTCATGAAGGATAAAGGAAACCAAACCATGCAGGAGAGTAGAGGAGATGGGGGTGTGGACCTTGATTGACAGGGATGAGTTATGGTAACTAGGAGACTACAGAGAGAGACCATTAGTCACACTGTGTTGGTTTCAATAGATTTAACACCTGGTTGTTAAAAGGAGTAAATTGATTAATTGTTTTAAGGCAGCAGTGTGAGTGCGTTTCCCCAGTGTCTGTGTTTTTTAATGGAGATCAGACATTCATATGCATTTACAGCCCCAGGCCACCTCTGTAAATGTCAGGTAAACTGAATTTGCACCCCTGTTCAAACAGGAAGTCACTTTGTCCTCACCTGCAGCTCGTTCTGACCTTGCACTTGTGCTTTCCTTGGCAGCTCCTGCAGCAGGCCACCTCCTCCAGCAACCTGGGCGCGTTCAGTGGCATTCAGCAAATGGCTGGTAAGTCACGAAGCCACTTTCCTTTCCACTGCGCCATTGTGTGAGTTTTGGGGTCAGTTGGGGAGGGTAACAAAGAGGAGGAGGAAGAGTAACTGACCAGACCTGTTAGCTTTCAGGTATAGGTGATAAAATTGGCATCAGCTGGCCTAAAGGGGCCCTTCTGCCTCTTGCGTTTCCTACCCGCTTGTGACTATGCCTGACAGCTCTCAAATGAAAACCGAGAATTCCTGCATAGTGTGTGTGTGTGTGTATTCTCCAGCCATTTATTGTTTTTTTAAACGGGATTGATTACTGGGGGATTTCCAGCAAGATTCCTATATCCAGGGCAGCCACGATGATTGACATCCCTCTAAAATTTTAATAATAGGCAGTCAATAAAAATGTTCTGACCTCCATAATGAAAGCCGGGATTGCAGGCCTATATTTGATGTAGTTTGCAGCCCCTTGATAACGACAGACAATTAACAGGGTGCCTTTTTTACTTTGGTGCCCCAGTTGACAGAATTGCCTATCAGAAGCCTTTCTGTGAAAGTCTAATCTTTGTTCTTGAGGAAATCAAAGTGTGACTGTATTTGAAAGCTGGCTCGTAGAAGGATTCCTTTTCATAATGAGCTGTGCCAGTAGTCACGGAGGTGCAGTGATTAAGTGAAAGGTCACTCCTACTGTGCCCCCTCCATGCTGGTTTCCTTACCCAACCCGGGGCCAGGCAAGGCGGCGCCTGCGATAAATCAGAACACAGGTGCCCATTAACCTGCCGTGAGCGACAGTCGGAAAGCTTTTTCCTTGTTTGGTTCCAAAAAGGTGGGGGGGGGGGGGCAAGGAGAAGAACAGATTTTTGGCATATTGGAATCAGGCACAGTTTGTTTTAATCAAGGACACCCTGAATCAATGAAATGAAACCTGAATGTGTAGAATAAAAACCAGATTTCTTTATCTGTCACTATGAAAACTCCTTTTTTTCCTCTTTTCTTTTTTTCTTTTCATTTTCTTTCTTTCTTTCTTTCTTTCTTTCTTTCTTTCTTTCTTTCTCTTTCTTTCTTTTCTTTCTTTCTTTCTTTCTTTCTTTCTTTCTTTCTTTCTTTCTTTCTTTCTTTCTCTTTTTTTTTCTTTTCAAATATGTAACCTTGGTTTTCTTCTTATTTCACTGTGAATGAATCTGGAAAGATTTTTCCGTGATGTTTCTGCCCATGTGTGCCGTGTGACAGCCAGCCCACGCCTCCGCTGTGGCCTAAGGCTGATGGCAGCTCATTGTGTGAAGGTGCACACCACCGGCAATAAAAACACTGCCGGATTTGTTGTTGGGCTTAAAATCTGCTGCGCTGACAGCTTATTCTGTTGTAACACAGCTTTTGGATTATCAGAGAAAATATCTTGAAATGACAAATAGTTAAATCATTCAGCGCGGTATCTTTACGAATATAATTTGGGAAGGTGGCCTTGGAGCTAAGAATCACATGGAATGTTTATTTTTAATTCTATAATGAGAACCGGAGAGGCATAAGTAAAATATTCAGGGGGTTTTCTGTTTTAAAAGAAAAAAAGCTCCCGATTGCAAGCGTTAGAATAAATGCTAAGATTGGTCACACCCTCAGCCACGGGAGAGCTGGTTTTCTTCTAATAGTGTGGACCTGCCCATATCGGAAATTAGGGGCTTTCCTCGGAGGAAACCTCAGGCTCTCCCACTCGCATAGCTGAGTGATGCAGAGAAGGTCACCGGGTCTGCGGGCTACTGCCGAGCGTGTCATCCCAGGCGGGCAGAGCGCCCTGTCGGCTTTCATTAGGAAGCCCCTGCCTCCGCCACGCCAGCCGCGGGTTGGGGTGTGAGCATTCACGTGCCCTGCGCCTCATCTGAAAACTAAGGGTGTCTGGGAATCCCCTTATGAGGAGCTGTGGTGCACATGGCTAGTAGGCGTTCTGTAAATGCTCTGGGCTTTCCAAAATACCCATTTCTTGAGCCTTCACTATATTCAGTTCAGCACCTTAAGTCTGCGCGGACTGCGGAATCAGATGCTCACCATTCCATTGTCTGTCATCATCTCGAATACCTTAGAGTGTCCGAGGTACAGTTGTCCAGGCTGTGCACGCTTGGCGATTCTGCAACATTCGTATGGAGAATCAGGTCTCACCTTCCTGAGTATTCGAAGCATTGTCGTTTGGCGTATCTTTCCCCCAGGCCTCTTCTGTTCTTTCGTCCCAATAGTAGGGCTCAGCTTTTGTCCTTGTGGTTCATCCGCACTAGTAGTATGAAGTGATCCTGTTGGGTTGGTGGCAGAGATGACCTCTGGAAGCAGCTGTCCCAGCTCCTGCAGGTGTGAGAGGACCGTCTCTTCTCTGTACCCTCAAAGCTCCATACTTTCTCCCTCCCTTGCTTCTCTGATACCCCAACTTTGTGGTCCTCCAGGAGGGCACGGCCTGGTGGCCCATGGCCTCAGCCCTCACTCTAAGAGCCACTCGAGACTGCGCGTGAGTGGATGAGTGAGTAGGGTCACTCATGCATTGACATGCATGAATTTATGTTTTGGATACATTCCCAATGGGCCTTAGGTTAAGTGCCTGGTTTTTGAATTAAGAAATTTGGTTTTAGCCTTTATGTATAAACCAGAAGAACAGTACATAAACTAATGACAGAATGTTTGCGGATGAGTTGCTGGGATTTGGAGATACTTTGTGTGATATGAAACGTAACAAATGCAGGAGGAGCCATGCGATGGTGGCACAGTGGGGGAGGACCCAAGAGGTCATTCGTCCCAGCTCCCACCGAATGCTACGATGCTTGCCGAGTGAGTGATGTCATGGCGTAGGAGTAGGCCCATAAACAGTTCAGTTATAATTTTTATGCATTACAATGACACATATTACAGCCTCCACGTCCAAAATTCAAGTAGTCCAGCCTGCAATACTGTCACTTGAGAGAGTGAAGTATCTTTTCATAAGCCAATAATACTTTGCTGCAAACAACTCTCAAAACATGATGGCCTATCCTTCAGGAGACTGAAGTTTATAGCTAGAGTCTAAAACACCACATTTATATGAGTGAAACATTTTCTGTTTGAGGAGAAAATAAAATAAAACCAAGAAAAGAAATACAAAAAGAAATTTTAGATGACAACTTCCTAAGTAGTTGCATCAATAAGATGAGACATAGCTGTATATTTTTTCCCAAAAAAATCATACCATTTTCCCTTCAAACCCAAAATAACTTCAAATGTGTTTTACAATTTTTATAGAGGAGAATCTTGACTAAATGTGGAATTTGAAAACAGAAAATGGATTAGGATCGCATCTTTATAAGTAGAATGCTTTTATGTATACTTTTGGTGCCTCCTAGAAGTTGACTGATTTTATTTTCCCTCATAAAACTTCTAATAAAAACTTGTCCATTTCTCACTCAACTGGTGGTATTCCGTGAATTTCTAAAATCTCAGAACCTTGTTGAGTTTGGGCTAAAAGTCTGGATTTTTCTTAAAGGAGAAAGGATGAAAGTTGTTTCTTTAAAACAACTCTCTCAAAAGAACATGATGATAGGAAAACAAGGGAAGTGTGTCACAATTTTGTTTGTCACCGAGCTCCTCGTGGTAATCACATAGTTGGTCCTCACAGCATGCCAAGACAGGACCAGCATTTTCCTCCTACAGTACAGGTGGAAACATGCAAGTATGAAAGGGTAAAATAAGTGATAGGAGACCCACCTCACAGCAAGTGGCATAGTGTGGATTACGGTACAGAATTCCCAAATGTCGCGACGACTTAACAAATAGGAACTGTCACTGCCCCAGTTGACAGTTGGGCAGCGAAGGTGTGGAGAGGTTTCATACTCGTCCAGACCCACTGAGCTAGTAAGTGGCAGATGTAAATTTCAAGTCCAGCTTGGCCAGATACCAAACCTGAGCTGTGTGTCCTCCAAGCTTGCCCCGAGATGTATGTTTGCATAAATGCAAGTGACCAGCCTGCGCCAACGGTGTAACAGGCCCCAACCTGTTAAAAAGGAAGCAGTTCAGAGATGGTAACAGGAAAACTGCCTCCCTTCACTCTGGAAAACGTTTCAAATTTATTACAAGTAGGTTCTGTGTCGGGGGAATTTTTTTCTAGGATAAGGAATTATTACTGAACAAATTATACATTATGATGTTACGGTGGACAGAAGTATCTGTTGACGATGAACAGGAGGAAACTGCTTCATTTTAGTTCTGATTTTCAGCAAAGCTGGTAGTAATTCCCTTCCAGAATATCTGCTCTAATCTTTGAAAGTCATAATAAAATTGTAGCGTGCAAATATTTGCTTAAAACAGCTTAACAGCTCTCCTTTTATCAATCTGAGACCTGTTCTCTGAGAAGACTGTCGTACAGTGTCTGTCACAAGTGGAGAAGTGGGAAGACGTTTGCAAAAACGCTGTGTTGGCGATCCTAGCACTGGAATTGGAGATGCTCCCAGAGTTGTGGAGTGTTCATCTTAGATCCACAAAGACCCCGAGTTCTTCCCCAAGCTGAGTCTCCACAGTCCACACTGCAGACAAGGCTTCCTGCGAATGTGCTAATAGGCCTTAGGAGAATGTTCTATAACCACCCATCTGTCACTTTTTAACAGACCTGATTGGCAAGCACTTGTAACAACTGACATCTGTTCTTGCTTATTGATATGTAGATTTATGGTAATTGCTATGAACAATAAGACACAAAATTACCTAAGGTGAACATTAAATTAAATTTTCATGCCCTTCTCCTTATAAATAATTTTTTTAAAATCTTAAATTTCAAGTAGGCATATTGCACATCTGTTTTGTACATAATTTCTTCGTTTTGAGAAGGGTTTTACCCGCCAAGTAATGAATGAAAAGGTAGATCCCTGGATTCCTAACTTTTTTTTTTTTTTGCCATCTTGATAGGGGCACACCATTGGGTTTCCTAAAACTTACTCAGATGTTTCGCTTGTGTAGTCACCAGATCATCGCCCCTGGTTTGAGGGGTGCCCATGTGAACAGAGTGCTTCGTGGAGTTACATGATGTCGTTTTTTCTTGGCAAAGAACTGTGTGCCAAGCCAGAACCGGCTTCCCGGGGGTGGCTTCCCGGCTGGTGGCCTTTCAGGATGAGAGTGTGGGAGACAGCGCGACCTGGGAGAGGGCCGAGGCGGGGAGGACGGGGCCTCTGCCCCCTGTGCAGCAGCACGCGTGGGTCGGGGTGACGGGTGTGCCTGAGGGTCCGGTGCCCTCGAGGAGGGAGAGGAGGAAGCTCTGGGCATCTGGCTGTCCTGGCATGGCCGCCCTGCCTGGGTTCCCGCAGAAGGCCACTGCTTTCCCCCCGAGGCAGCTCTGCCCCCAGGAAGGAGAGGATGGCAAGTGAGAGAGAGATGTCCAGGTGAGGGCTCCGTGGCAGGAAGAGCCACAATGGAAGCCAGGAAGGGCATGTTTGTGGCAGGAAGAGGCAACTCGTAAGTCAGTCACTAGGGACATTTGCCGTTGCCAATGAAAAGTCCGGCAACGTTTTGACCCATAAAAATTTCCCAAGCGCGTTTCCCACACCCAGGGATCGTGACCGTGGTGTGACAGGGGCTCTAGACGCAAGTGGCATCGGCAAGACCGGGTGGGTGCAGGGTGTCCCCAAAGAGGGAAGGACAGAGAAGAGGCATCAGGCCTCCGCAGGGCTGGCTGGGAGGGCCTTGGGCAGGAGGAGAAGGCGCCTTCGCTGTGACCCTCCGGTCCTCCCCCAGTGTCACCTGGGCCAGGAGTGCAGCCAGGACGGAAGGCGGCCACCTCTGCTGCCTGTTGGTGTGTTCGTGCATCTGCGCTGAACGAGAGCAGTTCCCTCCCGTCCCTTTCCTCTGTGTCCCACTCGCTGCCCCGCCCGGGCCTCTCGTCCAGCAGTTTCCACTAGGGCTCGTGTCTCTTTGAGGTTGTCTGGATAACTCAGAGGTTCTTCAGCTTTTTAGGATCTGTTACCAGAAAAGTTCCGCACGCACATCACATGCACGCTTTTTCATAAAGTTTCAGGTGGTTCCAAGACACCCTCGGCCCCCAGCTCAGCAGCCCGGAGTTCGGGTGGCCAATGGAGGGGACGCAGCCTGTGCCACACTCAGCACTGAGGAGGAGGCTTGGCTGCAGGTTCCTTTGTTCACAGAAGCAACTGGAACCAGCAGTCTGTGATATCTGGGACTTTGGTGGTGACACAAAAGGAATCGCATTAAGAAATTCAGAGTTGCTGGGGCGATTTGGAGAGCAAAGTGTGATGCGCAGTTGTGATGGTCACTGGGTAACCTGGGTCTAGCTCCCGACAAAGATAGGATCCCAAGTTCCACCCCCGCCCTCTCGGGATCGAGCACAGAGCAGTGCCGTAAAGCAGTATGTGTGTTGATCAGGACTTACGCTTGGTCCTGCTGGACTGAAGTGCCCCTGCCAGTGGCTTTCCCCTGCTCGCATGGTGGTGACAGCAACCTGGGGCTGCTCCAGGTGGACGTGGGAAGGGGACCGCGTGCACTCCTGGTGCCCCAGCCAGGTTGCCTTTGGAAGCCCTGTGCTCGGCCACCCCTCCCCTCCTCTCCCTGCCTCCCTGTCCCTCCTGAACTTAGTCCCTACAGCACAGAGTTCAGTGAAGTGAATGGACACCAAGACTCGGGGAGGAGGAGGAGGACAGAAGAACTCCAGATGGGGACGAGAGGACAGGAGGCATGACCGTGGGCCAGCCAGGCTGGCAGGGAGAGGACAGGCCCACAGAGAGAAGAGCTGTCCTCAAATTTCCCTGGGACTGGTGCTTCAGGGAGTGGCCCTTGGAGAATAGGTCATGTTATTTTGATCTCCGTCTGTGCCATGTACACGTACGTTCTTGCACCATTCATGCCACCGTCAGAGGCAGTACTGTCGCAGTTCTACCAGTCTTGTTGACGACACTCTGAGCTGTTCCAGGAGCTTCAGGAGTACTGACACATTTAGTCTCCTAACCCTGGAGAGCTGGCTTCCGCTTTGATCCCACCCTACCGGTGGGAGCCCCGTGGTGCAGGCGGGTGAGCAGTGTGCCAGAGGTGACAAGGGTTGGCCTAGGTATGGCAGAGCCAGCTTTAAACCCAGATGGTGTGAGCAGAGGGCCAGCCCCGGCTGCCTCCAGGAGGTGTTGCTGCTCTCGTCACTGTTGTCACCAGCTGAGGATGCTGTGCCTTCCAGGCCCCAGGAGCACAGGAGAGAGGAGGCGCTGCTGTGGGCTCCGCAGCGAGAAGAGCAGGATGTGGGGGTCTGGCCTGGGGACGCGGACGACTGCCCTGCCCCACCTCTGGCTTGTGAGCATTTAGCTCTTTTTTATTTTTGTTTTGTTTTGTTTTATTTTAGAAATAGGGTCTCGCTCTGTCTCCCAGGTTGGAGTGCAGTGAGTTTTCACAGGGACAGTCATAGCTCACTGCATCCTTCAGTGCCCGGGCTCAAGCCACCCTCCTGAGTAGCTGGGACTAAAGGCGCTGCCACCACGCCCAGCTCGTCAGCACTGGTTTCTGAGGATGGGAATGGGGGAACCATGAAAGCCTCATGGGTCAGCACTCAGGACCACAAAAGGGACAGGACAGAAGGGGCAGGTGCTGATCCTCCACTGTGACACCTCCTTCAGCTCCTCAGTTGGCCGCTGCTCCCCTGTGCTTTCTTCTCATCTCCATCAAATCAAAGACTTGAGCGAGAACTGGGTTCAGAGTCTGGGCCTATTGCCAGATGCTGATGAACTGGCAGGAACTCTCCCCGGTCACTGGCTGCTTCCTGCTCCAGGGTCCAGCAGCCTTCCTGGGCACAGGGCCTGTCTTGCTTTCTACTTTATCCTCAGTGTCTTTAACAGGGTCTGGCTCATCATGGCCACTCAGTAACTGCTGGGTGGATGGATGGATGGATGATGGGTGGATGGATGGATAGGTAGATGATGGATACATTGATGGATGGGTAGATGATGGATGGATGGATGGATGGATAGGTAGATGATGGATGGATGGATAGGTAGATGATGGATGGATGGATGGATGGATAGGTAGATGATGGATGGATGGATAGGTAGATGGTGGATGGATGGATGGATAAGTAGATGATGGATGGATTGATGGATGGGTAGATGATGGATGGATTGATGGATGGGTAGATGATGGATGGATTGGTAGATGATGGATGGATTGGTAGATGATGGATGGATTGGTAGATGGTGGATGGATAGGTAGATGGTGGATGGATTGATGGATGGGTAGATGATGGATGGATGGATGGATAGATAGATGATGAATGGATTGATGGATGGGTAGACGATGGATGGATGGATAGGTAGATGATGGATGGATAGGTAGATGGTGGATGGATAGGTAGGTGATGGATAGATGGATGGATAGGTAGATAATGGATGGATGGATGGATAGGT
>VSMD01064109.1:0-10485 GCA_008750895.1 Mirza zaza | reverse complement strand
CGCCCCCCACGTGAGGCCTCTGCACACGGCCTGACGCCCCCCACGTGAGGCCTCTGCACACGGCCCGACGCCCCCACGTGAGGCCTCTGCACACAGCCCGAAGCCCCCCCTGGAGATTTGTTTTTAAAAGCCTAAGCTTTCCAAACCTAGACCAGAGTATCTTTATGGTTATGAGTTCCTCAGCACTGAAAGTATTCGAGGACAGACCAGTCAGCCATGCGGAGATATGTTACATGGGGGATCTTGCATCTGCTAGAGACTGAAGAAAAATGTTCATGTTTCTTTCAATCCAAAAACCCAAATTCTAATCGAGAATTTCATTCATTTCCCCATACAGAATGATACAATTTCTTCAGGGAGATCCACGGAGTCTCCCATTTATTTCTGGGTAGGATTAGCCATCTGCTTCCTAAGCAATCTTTACTTTCCCTGCATCCCAGTATTTTTCAATGCAATCCATACCTTATACACAGGAAAGCACCACCATAGTCTTTGCAATAATACTACCAAAGGACTTGAGACAACAGCAAGGAACATAACTAGTTAACCAGCCAATATATGTATATTCTGCTTTGAGCATCCTACAAAGTAGGAAACGGTCCCTGCCATCAGTGGACTTACAGTCAGGTTGGAAAATTGAGATTTACACACAGGAACACGCAATGAACCCAGGAGCAGATGGCAGGTGATAAATGAGATGTATCAGAAATAGGGTAATAGGAGTTCAGAAGGGAAAGCAGCTCAGTTGCTACTAAGTTAGTAAAAGGTTTCAGGGAGAAAGTAGTTTGAGCCGGGCTTTGAGGACTGCAATAGATTTTAGCTAAAGAGGAAAAGGGACCTACCACTAACAAAGTCAAAGAAGTTAGAAACGCAGTATGTTCCACAGGCAGTTACTAGTCCTGGCTAATGGAAGTGAAGTGTTGACAAGGGGAAACAGCAAAGGACAGGTGACACACCCATAGCATAAAAGCAACACATGAGAAATGGCAGGCCCCTTTCCCCAGACACTGTGGATATAGAATGTAAGAAACACCAAAGGTTAGGAAAGTCACGATCAAATCCAGGTGTATCTTAGAATTACTTCTTTAGAAAATGATACCAGTCCACCTGTGAGATTCTGAACCCAGGTGGTTCCAATGAACAACGAGGCTTGAAATCCTGGGTTAGAGGATCAAAGTAAATAACCAATAGTCTCATTAATCACTGAACACCCGCTACCTCTGAAACTCTAACACTTGGTCATACTGCAAACCAGGAAATTATTTTTATCATAAAATTAAGAAATAATCAACCCACTTATCTTTCCTCTTTCCAGAGCTACACCACTTCTCTTCCACATGGGGACCCTTCAAAAGAAAAGGACCAGAGTAGCCATATGACCCACACAGGTGGGCTCTGAACTTCTATGTCTGAAATCTCTCTGGACTGAGTCCAGGGAGCTAACTCCAAGTAATTTCAGCCTGATGATGTCTGGTAATCAAGGAGAGATAAGGTAATAAGAGTGACAGCTCAGCATCTATTCAAAGGCCTGCTACAGGCACTAACCTTGTAGATAGAATATTCCTGACAATGTTGGCCAAGACAAGAAAGGCACATGCGCAAACTCCCTCCTCACTTTCAAGTCCCATGGCCATATAGAATATTAGACCTGGAAGATTCTTAAAGACCACCAAGTCTAACCCTTTCCATCTTGCTAGATGAGGAAGGTGGGGCCAAAAAGGGACGGTCTGTAGGCACACAATGTCACACAGCTGAGAAATCACAGGAGACTCCATCCCTCCCTTCTATTCACAGCCTAGGGTGATTCCCCCCCAGGTCATGCTGATGTCTCACTGCCTTCTGAAAGCTACCCATACCACTCTTTAAATGCTCATTTTCCACTTGCTATAAAGATAACCACCAACAGTTTCTGGCACTCAGTGCCAGGCACTACTAGAAAGGCTCCCCATAAATTAAATCATTGAATCTTCACAACAGTCTGACGGAGCAGGTTACTATTATTATTATCAGCCGCATTTTACAAAGAGCAAACCTGGCTGGGTGAGGTGGCTCACACCTGTAATCCTAGCACTCTCAGAGGCCAAGGCTAAAGGATCTCTTGAGCTCAGGAGTTTGAGAACAGTCTGAACAAGAGCAAGACCCCGTCTCTACTGAAAATAGAAAAAATTAGCCGGGCATGGTGGCACATACCTGCAGTCCCAGCTACTCGGGAGGCTGAGGCCGAAGGATAGCTTGAGCCCAGGAGTTTGAGGTTGCAGTGAGCTACGATGATGCCACTGCACTCTATGCAGGGTGACAGAGTGAGACTCTCATCTCAAAAAAAAAAAAGCAAACGAGGTAGCGAGGTCACACAGTCAGGACAAAGTCAGGGCTGTCTAACTCAGACAGTCTGGCTCCAAAGTCCACTACTTTGTTAGAGTTTATGAAATATAATTTCTTTAAATTATAAAATGATGGAAGAAAAGGAGTACTCCTTAAGCACAAAGGGCATGGTCACCAGTGTTCGATAATGAATTTAAAAACTAATGCATAGGCCAGGCGCGGTGGCTCACGCCTGTAATCCTAGCTCTCTGGGAGGCCAAGGCAGGCGGATCGTTTGAGCTCAGGAGTTCGAAGACCAGCCTGAGCAAGAGCGAGACCCCATCTCTACTATAAATAGAAAGAAATTAATTGGCCAACTAATATATATAGAAAAAATTAGCCGGGCATGGTGGCACATGCCTGTAGTCCCAGCTACTTGGGAGGCTGAGGCAGCAGGATTGCTTGAGTACAGGAGTTTGAGGTTGCTGTGAGCTAGGCTGACGCCATGGCACTCACTCTAGCCTGGGCAATAAAGTGAGACTCTGTCTCAAAAAAAAAAAAAAAACTAATGCATAAATTTCATTAATATATGCAATATATCTCTTGATCATCTATTAAGTTAAAGGAATGTCTATGTGTGTATTTGAAGGATATTAACATCTTAAGCACATATTTTTTAAAAAGCAAAATGATTACATGCACAGCAGTCAAAGCTTGCCACTTGAAATAGGCAGAGTGTTATTTGCATGCTGATTTTGGAAGGGTCTCTTCTGGACACTGCTGTGGAAAGCAAAGATACTATTGCTGATCTGTCTTTGCTGCCCTTACTCAGATACATCTTCTGCTCTTAAAGAGCAGAACATTAACTTCCATGTTAACTTTCTATAAAAATCAATCCTCGAAATATTAATAATTGAGGAAAAGATCAAATGAGAAAATTTAAAATACATTTTTTGATAGGTGTTCAAAACCAACATCCCTAGAACAAATACCCACTATTTAATTATATACTTTTTTGTTTTCCCTCATTAAAAATGATGTCAAATCTCATTATCTTTGTTATCCAGGAGAAGAAGTCCAGGAGCAATAATGGTACAAATAAGCAAATTACAATTATGCCTTAGATCAAATTTCAAGGGAAAAATTGAAGTCAAGTAGATGCACTATCAATAAAAAAGTTACATGACTTATTTTGCCAGCCAAATGTCTTAATGTGGAGTGTGCAAAAGTCTGCTCTGAAAATGCAACAGATCCTAAAAACTCTAAAGTCAGAAAAGTGTCACTTTAGACATGAAATCCACAGCCCAGAGAAATAAAGCAAAGAACAGCACTGGACATATAGTAGGCCCTTAACAAAAATTTGTGGACTGAATGTAAATGAAGAACATAATTCACAGAAAGAGAGGTGCAAGAAAGACACTGCCAAAATGAAAAAACAGAGTGATGCTGCTTTAAGCTTTTAAAAACAGAATTAAGTGTCATAGAAACTGGACAAAATGACAGAGTACCATCAAGTCAGGGCAAAATGCTCTGTGATACAGGACCTGATTTACACTTCTCAAGCAAGAAAAATGTCTCTAAGTCCGGTTTTGCTTAGGTAAGACCTGGACTCAAGCTCGACAGAGTGGCATAATATTTACAGTACAACTCTAGCATGGCAAAAATCCTTGAATTTGGTGCATTTCAAATGTAACACTGTTTTTAATTTAGCACTCTCAGCAGGAGTTGCCCAGCTTGACCCACTCTTCATAACAAATTTTATTTAAGGTCACAGTAGGAAAAATCTTATACTCTGCTCCACTAAAAGCAACATAAATACAAATGCAATTAGATAGAACCTACATAAACCAGATCTGTCATATCTGATCAGTAAAGCATAATAAAATTATAGTCAGCCTGGGAGTTTAAGAGTAATTTGGGATCTGTTCAGTACCATCCGAGCCATGCCCTAGTAATAAAGTGTTTTCCAACATTGATATCATGAATCTTTCTTTCTTGGGAATCAGCACTTGGTCATAGCTCTAGCAAGACTTGAAGTTAGAGCTTAAGTACCAATATAGTAGTGACCAATTTTGTATAGAATGTTTAATATAAAAGTAATAGTATTAATATATTCCACTATTCATTTTAATACCTGTTTAAAACACATTTCCTTTTCACACACAGCATACTAAAAGAGGTCAAGTATCAGAGCTCACCTGAAATTCCTGCCCAATTTAAGGTTTAGCCACAAGAGTAGTTTCTTATAAGAACACAAGGAAATATACCAAACTCTTCTATAGTACTCAAATGATTTCTTTTTTAAAATGTGAAACCCAAGTAGGGCCCCTGATGAAATTTCATAGAACCTTAGTTACAAACTACTATTCTCTTCTTTACCTTTAAGTGTTTCTAAACTGCTTAAAGGATAGACGGGTACTTCAGAGGAAAGACTAATGACACACCTGTTACATAACCTGTTTTTTGTTGGCCAGATTATGTGGTTTTGATAAGGAAGAAAACAGTCAAAAGCAGTGCACACACTGATTCTCTGTTCTCCATTCTCCCATTAGCCGGAACACTCATCTGAGTCACACACTCAATGGCTAGCTCTGTGCCTCAGTTTCCCTAATCATTATATATAAAGTCTAATGCTATCCAAATTCCTATTTGATCAAAGTTAATCAACACAACAATTACATAGAAATACTATGTTGTATTAAAATTTTCAGAGCCTTTTACAGTATTCATCTTTTTCTCCAAATATTCCAAAAGGGTTAGTTTGGCCATTAATCAATATTTGGCAAATACCTAATGTGATTTAAGAACATGTACATAAAAACCCAGGACAGACATATAGAAGTCCTTCCCAGGTGAAGTTATCACTCTGCTTGGATTGTCATATGCAAAGTGGATGGCTCAAAACCTAACAAGAGCAGGTCTTTGATTTGTTTTTACTGCAAAAACAGGATTTCACTTACCCTGACAGCCTCAGGGCCTAGGAACACAAGATGACAATGCGTCAGAAAACCAGGGGCCCCATGGAACCCCAAGTGATCAGTTCTTTACAAACTTCTAACTTTTTGTTGCCCACATTTCTTGCCCAATTGGTGCGAGTCCGATGATAAACCTAAGTCCAGGTCTGGGGAGATGCGAGGAGACCCACGCCGGGGTCAGGGAGGGGAAGCTGTGCAAACACAGATGTTGCCGCCATCCCTTGACCCACCCAGCTGTAACCAATAAGGGAACGCTGTGGGCTCTTAGCGATGGATTCTCTCTTGGAAACCTAACTGGTGTCTGGGAAACTAGAGCTGGGTGTCCAGGACGGCCTGAGCACCCCGGTTTCCATACAGCCCTGGACAGACCAGGATGTCTTCTCGCCGCCTGTCATCACGGCCCTTAGGAAACCCTAATCACGGGAAGGTCATGGTGCCACCACACACACCGCAGGTATCCAAGGGGGAAACAAATCCACAGAATAAGCCTAAGGAGTCCTACTGAATTCTGACCGCCTTTCCCAACCAAGCTAACTACAAATGCTTTCAAAACACGGCAAATGTTTCCACACGAAATAAATGTTAGTGCGTGTGTCCGGAGCTTGAGCTTGGTCTGCACTCTGGGGTTCTGGCCCTGCCCAGCGCGCTCGACCCCAGGGCAGAAGCACAGATGGGAAGGGGAGACCCCAGCTCTCGAGGCTCTCCCTTCTCCGGAGGAGTGCATTTCCCTGGCTCCCGAGGGACACTGGCCGGGCTTCCCCTGCCCATCCCCCGTCCCCTGTGCGCGGCCGGCGGGGGCCAGAAGGGCCGCCGCCGCCACCTTCTCGGTGCGCTCCCGGCCGCGCCGCCCAAGCGACCCCGCGCTCCGCAGCTGCCGCCTCCCGCCGGGCACCGCAGCCCTCTCCGCTTGCTGCCATCCCCGAGGGACCGGGAGGCGGCGCCCATCCCTCACGCCGCCGAGCGCGCAGCAGCTCCCCCTTCCACCTCTGCTGACCCCCGCGTCTCCGGGCACCCTGGAGAAAGTGGCCCCGCGGATGCGAACTCAGGTGGACAAACTTTTCCGCCCAGGGCTGCGGGGAAACGCGGAGGACTGAGCCCCAAAGAGCATTTACCTGGAGCTGTGGCCCCGCAGCCTCCAGAGCCCAGGCGAGGCGCTGCCCCCGCGCCCTGCCCAAGGGCGCCCCGGAACGCGCGCCGGCCAGCCGCCGCCCGGAGCCCGGAAGGCTCTCCCGGGAGATGCCAGCGCCTGGCGGCGGCACGGCTAAAGCAAGGGCGGAGGGGTGGAGCCGCGGCCGCGCTCCCGGGCCGGGCTGGCTGCGCCCGCCGCCGGTGCCGCCCCCGTTCCCCTCGCGCCTCCCCGCTGCCACTGGATGCCCCGCCTGCCCACCGCCCGGCCCGACTCGCGGCGGCCGCATCACATGGCGAGGCCCGCCCGCCCGCCGGCCGCGCCCGACACCCGCTCCAGGAGGAAACCTGAAGCTGCCCCGGCTGCGCTGTCTCCGCCAGCCCCCTCCCGCTGCGGGGCGGCGGCCGGTCGCCTGGGCTTCCCTCCCCCGGCACCCAGCTCCGAGATGCGCCGAGCCTGGCGCGGACCTGCCGGGCCAGAGGAGGGCCAGGTTGCGCCCTGGTGGCGGCGCCCGCGCGCCCTGGGGACCCCTACGCCTTGGCGCCTCCCGAAGAAGGAGCTGGCCTGCCAGCTGGGGAAATTTGTGCCAGGCGCGAGGGAGGCTCAGACTGTCCTCAGCCAAAAGCCACCACACCCGTGACATAATACGGCCCAGGTCTATCACAATAGGAAGTATTATTTTAAAACTAGTAGACGCCCTTTTATTTGATGGGGCTGGTGTTCCTCTGGTCCACAGCTTTGCATTTATGCATGCAAGTAGCTAAAAGTCATCATAATTCCAAAACTCTTATGAAAACCATGACCACTTTTACAATGAACACTAATGTGAAGGGAACTCCCTTATCCTCCCGCGCACTTTTCCACTTAGAACTGATCACAACCCGCAAGTGCAGAAGCCTCTCCATCAGCCAGGCCTTCATCTAACAGACTTAAGACCTTTATTGCAGCTTTAGAGGTAAAGTTGCCGGTCTGACTTCTCTGTAATTACCTTGAGTCTCTGCTTTCCTTGTGAAGACCAGCTGTCCACAGAACCAACAGGGGTGTGGCCCGAGTAAGCTGGCCACCAAGGTACCAAGCCAGATAGGAGCACCCCATCCTGGCTGCCACCTTCACTTCTCCAGTGCCTTGGCCATTTCTGCCTCCCTTTCAGCCCCCACCTTTACCAGCCAACCTTGCTGATAAGGATCCTGGGGAAGAAGGACTGAGGTTAGCAAGAAAAGACCATCCTGTGTCTGTAGCCCTTAGCCTGTTCCAAGGCAAAGGTTGCCATTCGGCCCCCACAGCCCCACCCAAGCCTGGCCTCAGGTGCTGCCAGGAAGAAAAAGAAGTTCCTGCCCATTGCCAGGATGTCAAAGTATGCAAGATAAAAACAAAAGCAATAATATTCTTTTCAAAAATAAATAATATTTGAACCCTAAAATATCTAGTGGAGGCCGGGTGTTGTGGCTCACACCTGTAATCCCAGCAATTTGGGAGGCCAAGGCAGGAGGATTGCTCGAGGCCAGGAATTTGAGACCAGCCAGAGTAACAACATAGACCCTGTCTCTACAAAAAAAAATAAAATAAGAAAAATTAGCTGGGCATAGTGGTACTCATCTGTAGTCCCACCTACTTGGGAGGCTGAGGTGGGAGGATCGCTTGAGTCCAGGAGTTAGAGGTTGCTGTGAGCTATGATTGCACTATCGTACTCTAGCCTGGGTGGCAGAGCAAGAACCTGTCTCTAAAAAAAATAATAAATAAATAAAATATCTGCTGGAGATTAACTGAGTCAATACACCAGACAAAAATGGTTTTCAAAAACTGACGAGCAAAGATGTTAACATGTTGTCCTTTTCCATATCACTAGTGTCGAATCTACTTTTCTTTCTTTTTCTTCCCCCTGCCCCATTAATTCTGTCAGATGTATAGTAGGAGAAAAGAAAATGTGGGGAGAGGAACAAATATTATAAGAAATTACCCCCAAACCTCTTCCCTACTAAAAAGAAACAAACCAGCAAAACTAGTAATTGAGAAACTCTCACTGACGAGGACATATAATCATGCTAGCTGCAGTTTTCTTGCCTTCTCTCAAGCCCTGAGCTTGATCAATATTTAAATAAGTACTTGGCTTTCAACTTCTCTAGGTTCAAATATTAAGCCAAGTGTGCTCCAGCAACCTTAAAAGAAGCCATGAATGTCTGAGGCAGGAAGCTATCAGTTGTGTGAATAACCCTTTGCATCTGATTGATTTCACTCCTCCAGATATAGGTCACTCAGGACATTGATAGCAGCACTAAGTTGGCTGGAACAGCGTTTCTTTACAATTCAGACAAAGAATACGAATTCTCAGTCCACAGACAGGGGACATTCAGCCAGCAAGAAAACCAGGCTGGCAATTCAGCCAGGGAAATTCTAACTTCCTAGTGAGTATTACGCCAGTTTCCCAGCTCAGCTCTGTCTTTTCTAGAGATTCAATCTCCATTCATCTATACAGACTTCACTCCAGACAGACCTCCTCCACAAATCCTTTCTTCATTGTCCTGGTTTCTGCTCCCTGCTGGACTTTGACAAAACATCATGGCCTTACCACACAGTGTAGCACCTGACTGTGTTTGCTGTCATATGTTGGACAATTACAGGTTCTTATCCTCTCTTCAACTTGCCATTTCAAGGACAAAGACTGTTCCTTATCCCTGTAATCTCCACAGTCCTAACACGGGGCGCCTCTGAAGTGTTTAATATTTGTTTTTTAATCAAACTATCACATCAGTTATGTAAGAAGGGAAATGCGTGTCACCATTTTTAAACTTTAATAGATTATAATCACTCCAAATTCCATTATCTATTTAATTCTTTCCTGTCCTTTATTCTATTTCCTTTGTCAATAATTCTCAAAAATTGAATAATTGTAAATCTGATGTTTGGCCATTTGAGTTAGGAAATTACTAGTGTTTCTTAAGTGAAAGCATGACACTAGAAGATGGTAGATTTAGTGGGGGGTAAAACAAACTTTGGAATTAGAAATGGCGTGACCTTGAGAAAATCTAACCTTTCTAAGCCTTCATTCCCTCATCTGTAAAATGGGTATAATAGTATCTACTATCATTGTGAGGATTAAATAACTAAAAGTGATTACAGGAGACATAATAAGGATGCAGAAAATGGTGGCAGTTAATATTTTAGAGTATTGATGTATTAGGAAAACACTTCAGAGCTTTGAGATGATTAACAGAGCATGTCAGACTCCAAGGTGAGAAATTAGTTCTGAATTATACACTTGGTTTCCCAGCCTAGGAGGGTTGGGGAACACAGAGAAAAGAGGCCAATGTGAGCATAACCAAGGGACAGATCTCCTGAGGAAATGCCCACAGTAGTTTGCATACATCTGACTGCATACATTAATAGCATCACCTGAGAAGCTTTAAAAAAGAAAACAAAACAAAACTTGATTTCCAGAGCCTCACACCAGATCCATCATTTCAGAATCTCTTGGGATGTGGGGCCCAGCCATTGGTAGTATTTGAAGCTCCCCAGATGATTCCAGTGTTTAACCATAGTTGGGAACAACTGGACTAGATAAACTAAATTTATTGCCACTGGAGAAAAGTAAGGTCTATCCTCAATTACATGAGGTTAAGGGACTCAGCTCTTCCCTTTCTACTAATGTTGAACCATCGGGTGTAAACTGCAGGTGAGCAGGACTTCAGTGTAATTGTGCACATGAATCACCTGGCAATCTCATTAAAATGCAAATTCTGATTTAGTAGCGGACAGAGCCTGGTACTCTGCATTTCTGCCAAGCTCCAGGTGCTGCCGATCCCCCTGGTCTGTGGACCATCCTCTAAGTAGAAAAATAATAGGGAGATTCACAGAGAAACATTCACATGTGTTACAAGAAAAGTCTTAACATCTCTGAATATTTTTAATCAACTGACATTTATTGATCACCAACCATGCAAAAAACATATATTCTGTAATTTTTTAAGAAAAGAATAGGCCAGGGGATGGTCATGCTGGAAACTCAGTCTTGTGGGGGGAGGGGGGGAAGGGCATTTATTGAAACCTTAAAATTTGTACCCCCATAATATGCTGAAATAAAAAAAA
>VSMD01064106.1:0-24527 GCA_008750895.1 Mirza zaza | reverse complement strand
AAGCCAAGTTATTCTTAACCAGAGTATCACACTCAGTTTCATGTTTTGGAACGATGACTGGCAAGGACAAGCTGGCGAGCATTCATTCATGGGGAAATATACAAATTAATCATTGTGTCACATAGGACTCTTTCTCCTGTAGATGACAGAAAACCAGATGAATTCTTTTATCATGTGGGCTTATATTTCCCCACAATACAGGAGTAGACCCAGCTTGTCACTTGCCATCCCTTGGTCCTGCCTTCTCAACATTCACTCACTCTCAGGCTATGTCTCTGGTCGTCCAAGATGGCATCTAGCCAGGAGAAAAAGGAAAATCATTGTCCCAACATTCCCAACTAAAGTCCCAACATTCAGGTGTATGGGACTGGCTTAGGTCATAAGTATACCCTGAAACAATCATATGTTCAGAACAAATTTCGGGGATCGAAGTTTCTCATTAAAAATAGATTTGAGAAATTGTTTTAGGTTAACTTGCTAGGGCAGTTGTATGGGGAAGAAATGTGTGCAGCCATTTGGCAACTTAAGGCTTTCATTTCTCTTTTAAAACAAAATGGAAACAATAAGAACACAATTAAAAATAAAGTTAAGGCCGGGCTCAGTGTCTCATGCCTATAATCCTAGCACTCTGGGAGGCTGAGGTGGGAGGATTGCTTGAGGCCAGGACTTTGAGACGAGGCTGACCAAGAGCGAGACCCTGACTCTACTGATAATAGAAATATTAGCCAGGCATGGTGGTGTGTGCCTGCAGTCCCTGCTACTCAGGAAGGTGAAGCAGAAGGATCACTTAAGCTCAGGAGTTTGGGGTTGCAGTGAGCTATGATGATGCCACTGCACTATAGCCTGGGCAACAGAGCAAGACTCTGTCTCAATTAAATAAATAAATAAATTTAAAAACAGAATCTAAAAGAGTATTTTGATTCTTTCCCTACTTAAACCTCTGCAGTTAAAGTTTTGCTGGAGAGCAACCTGTGCCTTTAATCTCATTGTCCATGAAGGGCTACTACAGGCAACAGGAAGTAAGACATCTGCTACACTCTTGGAAGTAACCTTGGAGAACTTTCTAGTCTGACTGAGAAATCTAGTCGGGCTTTCTCATTTTACAAATTGGAAGCTGAGGCCAAAGCAGGTTTCTTTCATTTCTCCTTAGTTGTTTGGGGTGTGTGTTTATGTGTTTTCTCTCAGCGAACATGGAAATTAGATGTCTGCACAATTTTAACATGATTTAGACACACAAGATGGGACTTCTTTCCTTCCAAGACCCTAAATCACCTTCCAGTACTAAGTCAAGGGCTCAACAAGCACCAAATGCTGCCTCGAGATATGTGTGTGTGTATGCATATGGTTGTGTGTATATATTATTTAATACAAATTCCTTCCTATGACCTGTGATTGATTTTATGCACTATAGTTTTTCATATGCTTGAGGCACAAAATCCATTATTAATTTTGCTTTAAATAGTAGGTTTTTAGAGAAATTTAAAATGAGAAAGCTAGGCAAGGCCACAGAGCTGATGGAGCCAGGGACCAAATTAAACAATTTGGCTCTGGAGCCCTGCTTCTAGGCCACCACAGTGGACTGAGGATGTTATCACATGTGCAATATATCTATATATTTTTATATAGTCTTATGCCACTTAATGACGGGGATATATTCTGAGAAATGTGTTTTTAGGGAATTTTGTCATTGTTTGAACGTCTTAGAGTGTACCTACACAAACCCGAATGATTATATATATATATATATATATATATATATATATATATTTACATATATTTTTCACATGGAAAACCAAATGTCCCAGCACTATTAATTACTGACTATCAGTCATATTTCCCCACTTGATCTGCAATGCCAATAACAAGTGGCATATACAGGATTTCTATGTATACTCCATTATAATAATCTTATGGTACTACTGTTGTATATATGGTTTATTGTTGGCTGAAACGTCATTATGCAGTGCATGACTATATATTATGTCTAGCTATCTTATCAATGTACAACTAATCAAATAGTAAAACTACTCTTAAAACTTTACTTCTTGTTTGATCTCTGAAATGACATTTTAGAATGTCATTATATCAAGCAATATAAATTTATAGAATTATTAACACTTGAAATTAAGCCAAACCATATTTTTAACCCAAATTTCTGGACATCTCTTTAAGGAAAATATCTGATAGTAGTTTGTTCTGTAGTTCTGACTTTCTAAAATAGTATTTAAAGTAATGTAGGAGAGAAAAATTCTGAATAACGACTTTTCCTTATGTTTCGAAAATGGCTAAAGTGAACTTTATTGAAACTTCATACTATATATAGGTCGACTCCCTTTTCAAATCCTCCTGACAGGGATTTTGTTTGTTCTTGGTTCTGTATTCTAAAGAATGAAAGCTTTCTTTGATGCCTGGGGTCCACTTGTTCAGGTGCCCAAATGTACCTTCGGTCATAGAGATGCCAGGTTTCCAGGCCCTGCATGCTCCTACAGGCACAATATAAGAACCACCAGGAGATCATCAAAGGAAGAAACAAAGCACGTATGGATTTGACTCACTGTCCTTTGACTTCCTTAGAAAGTGATGCCTGCAGAAGACCCGGCATTTTCTATCTATCCCTAGAGACACACTGGAGACTGTTCAGTCCTCACAGTGCCCCTGTGCACTGTTGAGATAATATGAAAACGTGCTTCTGGGGAGCTTTCCAGTGGTTACAGCTTTCTCAGATGATCTGGTGCCATAGTAATAAAATGTTAAACCCACAAACTCCCCACGAGTCAATAAATAATGCAGGCTGAAATCACTAAATATTTTGCCTCTGGGGGCTGTTTCATTGAAATTCACTGATTCAACACTTTTCCAAGCAAGTTCTGCCTCATTCAGCATTCCCGCTGTGGAACTTGCAAGCCTGAATACCAAGGGTCTTACAGGCCCTTCTTGCTGCTGTCATCCTTTCTCAGCACATCAGTGATGGGGATGTGAGGCTGGTACTCACAGAATTGCAATCCTGTCTCATCTGTAGAAGCTGGCTCATGTCTACTCAGCTTCCGGGTCTGAAGGGAAATCAGATAGGCTCTCTACCAGACCAGTACATTTTGCTCTTCCCCCACCTCCACCATAAAGTTCAAAGGTACAAATTGGAAAGCCTTTAGAAGGCTGACTCAAAGTCTTTTTCTTTTGTTAACAATCTCTTAGAGCATTATGTTTGGAAGGTTTGGTTTCACAGTTGTGCCAGTGCTCCTGCTCAGGAATTTCTAGAGTCAATTTTTCAGTAATGGCGTCTCAAGAAAGCACGTGCAAGTTGTGTGCTGTTAATATGTCTATTAACAATCAGTTTTTAAAATTGGCAACACATGTCATGTTCCCTTCCAGAGGGAGGAAAGGGGTGCCTCTGGAGAGCTTGTGGAGAGAGCAGGAGAAAATGCAAATCTGATTGCGCCCTCAGAGCAATTCCTGATGGAACATGAAGAATGCTTTAAGGAGAGCACCCTTGTGTTTCACACTCACGTTCCTGCATCCCGTGTTTCTCAGGTGTTGCCCATCCATAGCTGCAGAGGTGCCTGGTACTAGCACCTTCTCTGTGCTTCTCTTGGTTTGGGAGCAAGGAGAAAGTTCCAGAGTAGATTCTTATAGTGGAGGCAGGTAAATCCATATGTTGGTCTGTGCACTTGCTTCTCGTTTCCACTTTTACCAGCAGTCAGTGGTGATTTATAGACATTCTTCTGTATGCCTTTGTGGTGTGGGGAAAAATCTGGGAATATTTAGAAAACAAGTGGGGTGTAAGTGAGACCTTGAGCCTTTCCAAAAGTTGTGAGCTATTGGGTAGATCCCTTCATCTTCTTACCCTTTGCTTCCTCCCCTATGAAATGGGGGCATGATCTTGTCAAAGAATGCAAATGACATGATGGGTAATTGCAAATAATTGCAAACATAAGGGAAAAATGTAACCTACATCTACTGTGCCTTCCATTCATTCTCCACTATGTTATACATTTCTTATAACTTTAGTTATGTATGCTGCAAGGGGCAAGATCTCTAACAGGCCAGTACAAATAAAACACTGCTTTTAGGTAGAAAATATTACAGAAAACAATGGTTCAGGAGTTGCAGATGTGGGTGCAAAGAATGTGATAGCTACTGGTGGAAGGTGGAATTTTGTCCTGTCCTGGGATCTCAGTCAGGGTGGTTCAGGAGTCAACAGAGTGGGTGTGTGGCTGATGTTCAGAAAAATACTTAGTCCATGAAAAATACTTAGTCCATTACTTTATAAAAATGATAAAGCATTTATCCAGAATGCGAATTTATTCCTAGGATGAGGTTCATGCCTTCCATCACGCAAAATGTTCTGTTCAGATCAAGACTGGCACAATTTTTTTTAAAGAAATGTTTGCAAAGTATTTAAGGCTCTGTGAATAATCCACTATAAAGAAAAAGAAAGGCTGCACCAGCCTTTAAAGTTGTGTTTTCTCTTTGAAGCTGGAGAAAGTCACATTGCCCATGTGCTGTTCATATTGGGAAGGCAGAGCCACTCAATGGACACTACTGGGCAGGCTGTAATCTAGAAGAGACTTGTGATTTCAGGGGCTCAGCATACTAATTTATAAAACAGGATAGGACCTCCAAGTGCCCCAGAGCAAGGGGATAGCAGGCAGGCCTTGGCAGGTCTCACTTCACTTCCATCCCCTGCACAAAGCTCCTGCCTTTCACTTCTCTGTCCATAGGTCCCAAAGGGACTGGCCCTTTCTAGCTGAAGTTCAACTATCCTAGGCATATTTGAAGTAAGGGAATCATGTACACTGCTGGTTGCATATTTTGACTTTTATTTCTTTTTTTCTACTGGGACCTTGGAGAGGCACATTTTGGTAAGAGAAAAAAAATCTAAACATTTACTAATTTTAAACATTGGTTTCGGGCATCCTTGTGCCACTTGTGTGGGATCTATTCCTTAACAAAATCATAATTTCGGAGTAAAGTTTCATGTCCTAGCTGTGCTTACAGGGGCCACTGAACTTGGCCTGCAGGTAACAAGGAAAATCAGAAAAAGTATCCAGGGGTTAAAAGACGCTTCATACAATAAAGGCCCCAGAGACTGTGACTCCCAGTCTAGCTGGAGAACAGCACAGTCCGCCACCCTGCCCCAGCAGGAAGGGTTCGAGAAGAAGTCATGGCATTTGGGCAGCAGTGCTATGGCCAGGACAATCCCTTGAGGTCACGGGCTGAGAAGTTCCTGAGCCCCAGAGCTACAGGCACAGCCCAGCCCCAGGCCTGAGAGGTGCCAATACTCATCCTATTCTTCAAGGAGTTCCTGCCCATGGCCTTTGAGAGAGAAGACCCCAGGGGACAACCATCAGATCTCAATGGGGAAAGGAGCTTAAGTAGTTGTCATTAAGTATACATGTTGTCTTTGGCTATAGATTTCATCTGTCTGACTCTGTTTTTTGTTTGTGCCTTTCATCACGAGAATGTGGTTCTAAAGCAGTGAATCTCAAACTATATTTCTAAAGCAACTGAACCTGTTTGGAAATGAAAATTCACCCAGTATACACACATAAATGTATATGCACATATATATATGCATAAAGGTATATGCACATACACATCCAAATACATATACAAATGTATATGCACTTACCTATACAAATACATGTACACATGCATATGCATACATACCTGCATATCATATACATGTGTATATACACATATGCACACACATATATACACATATAAACACACAGCTTTTTTGTTGAAGCTTAGGTCTCACTCCCTCCCCCACCCTTGTCTGGCCTTCAGGGTGACATCTGGGCACCCTCACAAAATGCTTGGTTTCTGCCCAACTCTGCTGTAAAACCGCTAGGCTATTGACTCAAAGTCAAAGGCCTGTCCTCACCAACCAGCTTCCCAGTGAATCTGAAAATGTGGCCCTTTGCATGAGTCAGTGCTGCCTGGGACCAAAAATCTCTTGAAGTGAAGGGTATGGTTCCTATATATTGAAGGTTAATTTTGGAAAAAAGTGAATTTTGCTTAAGAACCTGGACAGTCCAATAAGTCTGGAAGTTGGACACCCCAAACTCTTAGGACCCTTAAACCTCCCAAATTCTCCTCTCTGCAGTGTGAACTGCCTCTGTTTAAAGCACTTTCTGTCACAAATGAACTAGTTATCTATAGGCAAATTGCTTAACTTCCATAAGCCTCAGTTTCCTTACAAGTAAAATGAGATGAGGATAACATTTCTCCTATGAGGTTTCGGTGAGGATTGTATGAAGGAAGTGATCCATGAGGAGCACTTAATGTAGCGTCTGAAGCTTAATAAGGACTTATGGTATGTTGTCATCTTTGCAATTACCAATGGCAGCTCTTGCAATCGTAGAACTAGTGCTACAGAAGCCATAAGAGCAGCAATACACAACAATAATAAAAACATTTTTGGAGAAGAGTAAATATGACTTAGTAACCTATAGACTTTAGTGAGCAAAGGAGAAAGAAGGGCAAATTTCAAGCCAGATGGAAGAAATCTTAAAGGCTAAACAAAAATCTCATAAAATGAATGGGAGGAATTGAGCATAAACTATGTGATTTTAACAGATTAGAGCCATGCAGCAGCCTTAGGGAAGATATTATACATGAGCAGAGCATTTAGAAATTGATGAGTTTCTGGATAAGTGGAGGGAAGTAACATAGGAGGAAAAAGTCACGAGTAAAATCAAAGTTAACAGATTCACAGATTTTGTAGGACCAAGGAGTTTGTGCTGTGAAGGAGAGAAAGCTTGTGGGTGAGATTGGGTGGGTGAGAAGATGAGAGAGGCTTGTAGGAGCCTCATTATGAACTCATGGAGGGCTGACAAGGGGCAAGGCTGATCCTGCCACTGCAACAGGATGTAGAGCCCTGTCTCTGAGAGGGACAGGAACTCTGCCAGGCTGCTTTCAGACGCGGTGAGTGAGGGCATGTTCTCTCTCACCGTTTGCAATGGGTGAACCAATAAGTGGCTCCAAGGAAATGGTGGAGATTCTCTCTTTTCCTTCCTGTTGGGTGGGCACTTTCTGGTAAAACTGATGCTCATTTTTGTTGCCTACACATTAAATATGCCTGAACTTGATGCATTCTCATGCCAAACACTTGCATACGCCCATTCAAGAAGTTTAAATGGACACACATGTGCACACATGTGCACAAACACATACACACATATAGGGAAAAAAATATGCCCAGCTGCAAAAGTCTTCATTTCTGTAACTGGTCACAGGATCATTGGTGATATTTACCTCACCTACTTGGGATTCTTTTCCTGGCCTGGTGACCAATCCTTAATTATTGAAGGGTCTGAGTCCTCACCAGTCCTGTTCATGGGACTGCTGTTGTTGTCTGTATTTGTTCCCAAGCACTACCATAACAAATTACCACAAACTGGCTGGCAGCTTAAAAACAGAAATTTATTTTGTCACAGTTCTGAAGGTTAGAAGTTCAAAATCAAGATGTCAGTAGAGTTAGCTCCTTCTGGAGGTTCTGGGAAGAAATGGGCCCAGGGCTTTTTCCTAGTGTCCGGTGGTTGCTGGCAGTCTTTTTGATTTCTTGGCCGGCTGCTGCATAACTCTACTCCAGTTATTTGTCACTAATCATCCAATCCTGCTCTTGCTCAGTCTCTGACCATCTAGGCAAAGCACTGCTCATGAATTTGTGTATATCTGTACTTGTGCCCATCTCTTATGCAGACAAAGTGAAAAACTAAATTTTACTGCTCAAAGTTTTGTCCACTTAAAGGCTGTCCTTTTCTCTTTGTTCTCCAGGGCCACTCTTGGGTGAGGCTGTAGTGTTGCAGTCCACTTACAGCCGGTGCCAGCATATCGGACAGAACCTTCTGCAAACCAACCTATCATAAGGAACTTCCCATGAGGTCATAAATGTAAATTGTGGGAAAAAAAGGATTGAGAAGCAGTGGAAGATGCCCAAGACACCTGCTCCAGGCCCCATTTAAAACTTGGACCTTTGTAGGTTACTCAGTTAATGAGTTTGAACAGCATTCTCAAATATGATGTATGTTGCCTCCAAAGAGACCCTCCCAAAACTGGGCCCATTTTTTAGTGGTAGGCAGTAGAAGAAATAACATCTCTCTCACTTTGGAAGGAATGTCCCAACCTGCTTCAGTCCATGTGGCCAACAGAAACCTCTCCAAGCTGGGGGCCTTGAGTTTTCATGGGGTTTATTGCTCACCCTCTGCCAAACTTGTGTCTCATGAAGACATCCAGGGTTCTTGCTATTCCTGCTCACTAGGTTTAAGTAAGGTGGTGGCATGGGCAAGGTGGATGAGGGTGTTCTGTGGGATGCAGAGATGTCTGTGCATGACCCATCACCATGAGCAAGAAAAGTATGCCCTCATGGAGGAGAGAAGTCCTGAGTTCAGATTTTATTCTAGCAGCCAGGCAAGCTGAGAACTGTTCCATGGTGCTCGAGGCAGCATATCAAGGCAGAATCTCTGTAAGTGCCCTTGTGTGGGCGAGTTCTGCCTTATCCAGCAATGAATTGTACCACAATCAAGGCTTCACTTTTACACAAAAGCATTGATTGGCAAGTCTGAGAATACAACTTACACTGTAATTATGCAGCCTACTCAATTAAAGTCTGGGTCTGTCTTACAGCAGTCATATCTGCCTCACTGCTATATGGAAAAATAAAGATGTTTTGCTTTGTTTTTAGTGTCACTGCAGAGGCTGTCTGATTCTCTGCTCATGATTTGAGCTGAGAGTTTACTGAGAGCAGGTTGTGCTGTCGGTGGCTGCTTTCCTATTCAGTGTCATGTGGCTATCACATCCCTCCCTGCAGGCCTTGCGGTCACCACCCTGCTCCATGGGGAAAATGCAAAGTGCATGAATGTCAAGCACAGCACCCAAGGCACTTGCTGTAATAGGCATTTCTTCCCCAGCAACCTGACGTGATAATTGAATCATAATGCCACTGCACGCCTTGGGTTATTGGAATCCCATTTCCACTCAGCATTGCATCCAAGGTGAAGGACGTACCAAATCAATTCTAACAGCTCACGTCCAATGTTAATAACAGGCTCCCATGGTCAACATTTTATGTATATTTTTTCACTCCTAAGAGTCAAGGGAAAACAGCACTGAAGAAGGAGACCAAATGCTATTGGAGTTCATACTTATTTATAAACTTCAAAAAGATAGGTATCTAAATACTACTTACCGAATAAATAAATGCAAGGGTATGTTTTAGCCATTGTAGATTTCCTCAGAGTCACTGTGCAGAGTCATTATTAAGTATTTGTTAGTGCTCTTTTGGCTTCAGTGTCTTTGAGTAGTATGAGCTCTTTTGTAGGACTGTACCCACCTGTCCTGAAGTATCCCGGAGAGCCAGGAAACCGCACTCCCTGCTGGTTTGTGGCTGTGTATCGGGAACCTGTCTATATCTGAAACTCCAGTGCCTTTATTGCATTATATGGCTGGGTGCATATAATGCACCCAGTGATCTTTGAGAGTTCTGCAAAGGCAAAGCCGGTTAACTTGTTCATTCTGAGGAAGCAATCTCAATATTACTAATCTGGTTTATTCTTCTTCATAATAGCATTCAGTTCTAGAATGCTTATTTGGTTATCTAAATGATTCATCTGTTCTTTCTTGTACTCTTTCATACTTGCCTTACAGTACCTATTATTCATTCCCTTTATCTTTGATTAAGCATTTTAGAGATACTAAAAGTCCTTTTCTGGTTTTTAATATTCCAAGTTATCCTGCTTCTAAGTCAATCTAGTTGTTAATATGTTGCAATTTCTTCTATTTTTCAGCTTACTCTGACACATCACATTTTGTTTACTAATGTATTTGAAAACTGAGTACTGATTTTTGTCGTATGGGGAAAATTCCCTGCCTCAGTTTTAACATTAGGCATATATACCTTATGTCATTTTCTGATGTGTTATCTACAGTGACCAAGTTTGAACCGGAAGTAGCCATCATCCGCATTAGCTCCATTCACTTTAACAACCAGAATCCCTTGAATGGTATTTTCACTAGTATGCATAGTTAATGTGCTCTCCATACTTTTATCCTCTGTACATCTTGAAGACAATAGGTTTTCCCTTGCTGATGTCTTGGCCATGTCTCATAGATTTGGTGTTTAGTGCTCCTGCAGCTGTATGTTTCTAAATCATTTGGGAATTTAGTTTTGATTTCCTCTTTAATTAAGAATTATTAAATCCTTCTTAATAATCCTCAAGGAACAGAGGAAAGCACCACTCAATGTAATTAAATTAGTCCAATAATTCCAAACTTGTTAAAGGGTGATAGACTATTTTCTTTTTGCTACGTTTTTATTCTTAAATTCTAACATCTTTGTTTTATGGAAGGAAACATGACTTGTATAATTCTTGCTTTTAGGAATGCATAGGGATTTTCTTTGTAGCCAGACATATAATCTACTTTTGTGCCTATCTGGATAGAGAGGATTTTAAAAATACCTGAAGACAGGAATAGGGGGCTTTACCTGCCTTAAAACCAGGGTCAGTCCTGGCTCCCCTGGGTTCAGCTCCTTGGCTCCAGACAGTGAGTTCTGGTCTGAATTCCCAAATTAAGAAATAAGACCTCACATGGCTTCCTGTGCCATCCCACTATAGCAAGAGCCGAGAGACCTAAAGGACTGCCACACCCTCCTCCCTTCCATGCATTGTCTCCAGTCTATCTTGAGGGCCAGCATGGTGATGCTGCTGGTAGGAGCCAACCCTCAGGGAAGATAGGTGAACTGACACCCTGACAAAACTGCATCACACAAAGGAAGTGGGACCAAGGAAGGGGGAGAAAAATCAAGTGGTAATTATGGAGCATGGTGCACTTTGAGGAAAGCAAGACTTTCAGGAGTAATTGTTAGTACTAAAGGATGGTGGTGGTGTCTTGGAATCCTAGGGTAGAAGAGCAACACCTAACAGGAAAGTAAAAGGTATGGGAGCTCCAAGGCAAAAGCCACTTCTTACCTGTGTCCTGGACTGGTCCTTCCCCATCCCATTTCCTAGACATCAAGATATATTGTAATACCACCTATAGTTCCTGCACTGCAACACACAGTTCCTGTGTTTCCTGTAGTGAGGCAGGGTTGACAATTTGTTCAAGCAAACCACAAAACTAAGGGGCTCTCTGATTAATCTCAGGCACAGAGTGTGCACTTTGTGCTGGGAAGAGTTACATGTGAATTTTGGCCACATTTATGAAGAAGTGGAGAAAGAAGAGATACATTACAAGGGTAAGAAACAGCCATCAGAGAGGCCACAGGCTGATGTTGGTATTTAGATTTGTCCTGGCCTCCCCTCCCTGATCATTTTAAATTACAAATCAAATCATCCCTACAGAAACCTGGAGGCTCTTAACTTTCCTTTTCAGTTTTTAGTAATGTTTTTGGATAATTTTCAAAAACTGGATAACCTAGAGATTAATTTATTGGCTTGTCACTTTCCCATTAGAAGGTTGAACTAATTTCTGCTTTCGTTACTGGTACACAGTGGCTTGTCCAAAATCACCTTCGCTCAAGTCCTATATAGATGAACTTACAGCATTTTAATAAGATGAGTATTTGCTTCGGGAGAAAATGATAATGAGCAAAATAAATCTCCTTATCTTGAAGTAATAGCTCTCTTATACCCACAGACACACAAGCAGCCAATAAGGATGTGAAGTAGTTTGAACACAAGACCACAGTATGTTTTTTCTTTTATACTTGGCCGCAGGACCATCCATGATTCTTTCTTTAAAAGTTCAATACTAAAGTCGTTATGCAGCATTTTATTAGATGATAAAGTGCTCCCGTTCTTCATATATACTCCATAAACTGCTGAGATGTCAAAGTGCTCCATAAATAATGCAAGCCTCTTGCCCATCATTAACAAAAGACACTGCTAAGTGGACAGAAATTCAATGATTCCCTTTTATGGAGATCATAGGACACACACTTAGTACAATTTGCTGACCCTACCATCAAAAATTGCTGTCTACAGAAACCCTGGCCCAGATTCTCTCACATTGGAAAGTGGAGAGCTGGGGATTTTAATGGGAGACACTGAACACTGGTTAAAACTCTGACTTCACTTGAGAATGAGTCCACTGAGAACAATTTGGAACTGTTGCTTCTCTTCTGTTGAGAGCACACTCCTCCAGCAAAGGCATTCTGAGCCAGAAATCTGAGCTCGATCAAGAAATCAGCTTGTGGTAAGGCCAAATGAACTGTGAAGCCAGGTTCCAATGTGATAATAGTCATATTATCATTCATGATATGTCATGAATCATCATTTGTGCATCTCCATGGCGCTGTGACAGATACGCCACTCAAGTAGATTCACCATACGTCAGCACCAGGGAGGGAAGCCTGGGAAACCCAAGATAGAGTAACAGCCAACTTGGTAAGTTTATGTGGAAACAAGGCAGGTGCCTACAGGACAAATCTGCTGATGGCAACCAGATGTCCAGGCACCTGCTGTCCCCCAGCCCAAATTAAGTCCCAGTGCATCATTTCTCAGTTTTCTAAGCAACAAACACCCCCAAGTCTGCACTAACAGCTCTGATGAATGTATGGCCTCTGGTTACTGCCCATATACTCTCCGATTTAGGATACTCAGTAGTGGGTTGATCCTAAGTTCTGGGAAGTGCAGTTATACAAATTGTAATGTAGAAGAAGTTCTTATGACCACTGAGTGTTTCTTTCTATCTGCTGTACAAGTTAGACTTTAGCCATCTCTAAATGTCCCATTCTGCAAGATGGAACCCACCTTTCACTTCTTTTCTCTCTCTTAAATCAGAGCCCAGACTGCCAAATTTCTTCACCTGACCTAATCTGCCAAAAGCACCAGAAAGCTGGTGAGCATTACTGTCCAATAATGTGGGACACCGCGACTAACCTCCATAACACACAAGCATGTTCCCCCAAAAGAAATATAATATGACATTTTAGAAAAATTTATTTACTCCCCTCATCCAGGTATCTTTCTTGTCTGTTCAGTTTTGTCAAAATCTGCTTTGGAGCATGTTAGAAAACTGGATTCTTGGGCCTCCCCACAAATCTACTAAATTAAAGATTCTGAGAAGTGCACCGTCTGGGGGATGGTCATGCTGGAAACTCAGACTTGTGGGGGGAGGGGAGAAAGGGCATTTATTGAAACCTTAAAATCTGTATCCCCATCATATGCCGAAATAAAAAAAAAAAAATATTCTGGGAATGGGCTTAGGTGCATTTATAAGCTCCCAGATAGTTGTGTGCACATCATAGCTTGAGCAACACCTGGGATAGGTTTTCTCTGAGACTCCTTTCTACCGTTATGTTCAGTGGTTCTGGAAGCATCCGAAGAAGACTGTTGATGCTAACTACAAAGGAATACCCATGGGGTCCCCTGTAGCTACTGGCCACCCTCATCCTCAGACCATTTCAGGACTGTGCACAGGGAGTGCCTTCACGTTCAGCACCTTCATTTCTGGCTCTGAAGTCTTAGATAAGTTACTCAACTGCTCTAATTTCAGGTTCTCAACCTGCAAAATGAGAGTTAAAAACATCTACATCCCAGATTGTAGAAGGATCGGACGAAGCAATGAAAGTACTGGCACTGTATATATTGGTGCTCAACTAATATTTTAATTATTTAACTGAGTAAATGTTAGTTCTCTTTCCAATTTCCCATTTTTTTTTTTAGTTTAGAGATCTTGCACATATTATTTTTTTCTCTATTTTTTTTTTATTTCAGCATAATATTGGGGTACAAATGTTAATGTTACATACGTTGCTATTGCCTTCTCTCCCCACTCAAGTCAGAGCTTCAAGCGTGCCCATGCCACCGACAATGCCCAATGCACTTACAATGTGTATATATATAAACCCATCCCCTCCCCCTCCACCTGCCTGCTTGATAAATGGTTTTTGTGTGTTTTTTTAAATAACATTTTGGTTAGATTTTATAACTTTGCCTTTACTTAGCAAAGGTTAGAGATATGCCCTTCTCCTCCCCTTCTCCTTCACACTGTTCACCGTATCCCTCAGATGTGGGTCTATCCCCCTACCCCCTGAATCTCTGGTGAATACCACCACCCTTTGAGCACCATATTGATAATCAGTCAGTACCAATGTGACAGCGAGTATATATGGAGCCCATTTTTTCTGATCTTGTGTCACGTCACTTTGCATAATGGGCTTAAGCTCAATCCAGGATAATATAAGCAGTGTTAGCTCACTGTCATTTCTTAGAATTGAGTAATATTCCAGTCATCAACAAAGCATCTAGATGAGGAAGAACCAGCGAAAGATAACAGAAATCATGAAGGATCAGAGAGAAAAGTCACCTCCAAAAGAAAATATTCAATCTCCACCAACTGACACCAATTTACATGATATGATTAAACTGACAGAGGAAGAATTCGGTTATGGATTATTTAAAAACTCAATGGAATTGAAGAGAAAATAGATTCTCAACATAGAGAAACCATAAGAACAATCCAGGAAATTAATGAAAAATTCTCCAAAAAATTGAAGTAATTCAGAAAAACCAATCAGAAATTATGACAATGAAGGAAACATTCAAGGAACTCCATAATACAGTGGAAAGCCTCAAATACAGGATAGATTATGCAGAGTAAAGAATCTCAGAGCTTGAAGATTATGCCTACATGCTAAACAAACAAATCAGAGGAAGAAAGGGAGCACAGAAACAAGAGACAAGACCAAAGCTTACAGGAAGTGTGAGATTATGTAAAAAAGTTGAATCTCATATTGACTGGGATTCCAGAAGGGGAAGAGGAATATTCACAAGAGTTGGAAAACTTATTTCACGGAATACTGGAGGAAAATACGCCAGGCCTGTCCAGAAATCTTGATATACAAATACAAGAAGCACACAGAACTCCTGGGAAACTCAACATGAATAGGCAATCACCTCATCATGTGGTTATTAAGCTGACCAAAGTAAATGTGAAAGAAGCAATACTCTGTGCAGCAAGGCAAAAACAACAAATTACCTATAAAGGAAAGCCTACCAGACTAACAGCAGACTTCTCATCTGAAACCTTACAAGCCAGGAGGGAGTGGGTGCCTATCTAATTTTCCATTTTTAAAATGATGATGCTAGTGAGCCCTAATGTTGTTTTGAGGATCCTGTTGGCTGTGTGTGAGAGAGACTCTCTGTAGATGCCATTGTGAAGAGCCCTGAAGCCCACTCCCTGCCTGGGAAGATGAACAGACAAGGCCACCAGTTCAATCTGAGAAAAGGGCAGTGTCTGCTAAAATGTCCACATCTTGATCCCTGGAACACATGACTATGTTACCTTGCAGGGCAGAAAGTGTTCTGCAGATGTATTAAGGACATTGAATTAAGGAGATTATCCTGGATTATCTAGGTAGACCCTAAGTGTAATAATCAATGTCCTTATAAGAGTGAGGCACAGGGGGCTGACCACAGAAGAGAAAGGGCATCATAATGTCACAAATCGGGGAGAAAAGCTGACTTGATGCAAGGAAGGGGCCATGAGCCAAGGAATGCTGGTGGCTTCAGAAGCTGGAAAAGGCAAGGAGACGGATTCTTTCTTAGAGCCTCTGAAAGGAACCAGCCCTGCCAATGACTTGGTTTTGTTTCCATAAGACTCATTTCAGACTTCCAACCACAAGAACTATACGGGAAGAAACTTACATTATTTTAAGCCACCAAGAGCATGAGCATTTGTTACAGCAGCCATAGGAAACTAGGGCAATGTTTTAATAATTTAGAAAGGAGAGTATCTGAAACTTTACCAGTAGTTTTAACTCAAATATATTAATATTTGCTCCACCTACATTTACAGGACACCCACTATGTGCATGGCCTGGTACAGTTCGAAGTCAGCCTGACAACATGAAGGTGCCAGATGCTCCATTCCCTTTGCACCACCTGAAGTATGTCAGGGGGAAGAAAAGGCTCAATCCTTCAACATACCTCAGGCCTCAGGTAGACTCAGGCTGGCACAGTTTTCCCCAGAGCTGGTTTTGGTATCTGCAGAATTAGCCTCCAGGAATCCTTTCAGCATGTGAGTTTCTCAGGGCAGCTCTGGTGGCCCTCCCCCCAGAGATGCCTGAGGTGACCCTTGGAAGGAAGGGTAGGGGATTTTCTCCCCATCCCTACAATTCTCTCCACTGTCTGTCCCAAATTTATTCGTTCCCTTTTTGCTGCATTTGTCCTCTTGTCCTTGCTCTGTCTGCTGGAATCACTGCCAGCCTGTCGTAAAGGCTGCTTCCATGGTAAAAACAAAGCTGACGCAACCAGTTCGATGCACAGAGGCCCCAGGCTGTCAATAGCACAACTGTATAATTTATCATCCACACCAGGACATTCCTGCTGGACTTGGCAAGCTCTGATCAAAGGGCGGCAGGCCCAGACAAGAGCAGGACTGGGGTTGGGCTAGAGAAAGTAGGAGGAGGCAGGTCCCTCTGTCAATGTCCCGTCTTCCCTTATTCACAGTGGGTACTACAGGCCTGCAGTTGTCCTGGGCTTCTAGGAGAGCCCTCTGGAAGATTCAAGGGCTGAGAAGAGGAGCAGGACACATGCCTTTTCATTTCCTTTCTCCTAGGACACCATGAGCATCAGAGACAGCCCCTTTTCCTAGGCAGGGTGTGTTGACTCAATTGACCAGCCTAGACTCCTGACCATTAGAGGCTCTCGTCTGTAACTAGACCTTGCTAAGGAATCAGTGACTCACTAGCACCCCTCAGCAGAGGATCTTCCACTACATGCACTGTTCCCAGGTTTGTTTTTAGCCATCCCTGATGTTTCCATTTCCCAAGAGAGATGTACAAAGCCCCCAGGCCATTTGTAGCACATCTGGTCCTATTACAGACCAAATATTCCTCACTGTAGAACACCACTTCCACCTATCTGGTCTTTAGTACCATTTGTTGGTGGCCTTCCCACCTACCTTCCCTTATGGTGGGCAGGAGAAACTAGATACCCAGTGAAGTCTGAATTTCAGATTAGCAACCTTATTTTTATTGGAACTGGTACATATGTGCTATTCCTCCCAGCTGTAGCCCCACCTTCCCCCACTCGCCGCTACCAAATCCCATCACTACTGTGTCATATCAAAAGTACACATTTAAAGGCTTTGTAAACGTATCAACATGTGAAGTGGGTGATTATTTAGAGGACAGGCCCCACACCATACAATCCAGGAAGGCAGAACCATGTACAGGTATCAAGCACACCTGTTCAGTTGACATGTCTCTTCTGGGTCTTGTACTCTTTGGAATGGTGAGATTAATGGCTATGCAGATCTGATGATGTCTTCCAGAAGCTTCCCTGCCTCCAGCGTGACTTCCAGACAGGACAGCATGTGGGCTATTCAAGCATACTGGTCAAAGTCTCTGCATGACTTGAGAAAGCCTTGGCTTTGAATCTCCTCCGCAGGCTGTTTTGCTAAAATTTGAAGTCAATTTTATTTATTTATTGTTTCTTTATCCTAACACATGTGTGAAGTTAACAATTTTTGAGCAATTCTAAAGACTGGCGGCGAGCATCCATTATAATGACTTTCTTTGTTTTCCAAAAAATGCTCTTAGAATACAGATAAACAGTAATCGAAAATCAGTAGAATTTGTGTCTCAGGGACAAACAGCAGGAAAGCTGGGAAAGAGTTTAAATGCCTGGGTAGTTCTCATCAGCCTTTAATAGAATCATCAGATTAATGAATGAAGAACACATGATTTCCACTTTCACAAAGTTACTACTAGTGTTAGGGAGACACTCCACACACACACACACACACACACACACACACACACACACACACACACAATGCAAGGATAGTCTTAGCGTAGAAGTCAAAATCCTGAGTGTTCCAGAATTGTAGGCTTTAACTCCTAGGCTTCAACCCGAAGCTGTGCTAGCAGGAGGTTTGTAGCCAGGTGGGGGTGGCATATGGAGGCTATTTTATATATTTCAAAAGGCCTCATGGAAATTCACCCATAAATGTTATGTGAACATAAGTGGAAACATCGTCCAGCCACAGATCTCCAGGAACATGCCTGTAATTGAACAAGTTGGGTTCATTATTTTTTGGAGGGACAGAGACCACACAGAGGCACAGCAGGGGGAACCATGGAGTGTCTTGGGAAGAGAGTGTCAGAAGGGACCCAGTATAGAACTTGGGCTTGTGTTGGGTGATTTGGAGGGATGGTTCAGGGATAAGGGCTTCGCTCTGAATTTGATGTTGTTTGGAAGAGGGGATGCCATGCTTGGGTATCTTAATTAATCTTCTCTGAAGGGAGGCAGACTAGAGCCAGGAAGCAGGCTTTTAATTATGAAGGAGCAGCGCTCACTCACATGAGCTGGGAGGGGGGATGATGGTTCTATTTGTCGCTGTTCAGAGATGATGATATAGTGGTCTTGTTCTTGTGTTGATCGACCGCAGTCACCAAATGATCTTGCTGGTGCTGATGCTCTGTGAAATTTTATGTTCATCAGGGGAGACCAATGCCTTTTTTTCCCCTTCAAGCATTGAGATTTATTGAAAAACAACATACATATTAAAACATTTTTATACACATTTTTCTCATTACAAGATTACAAATATACAAACATGAGTTCTGTCAAAGTCAGCAGAGTATTAGAAAAACCTGTAGAAAACTTATAATCTAAATCCATCAGTAAAATTGGTGTTCCCCATTTCCCAATACAAAACTGGCACAATCCCATCCAAACCCCCAAGTCCATCTCCTGACACCGAACCCACAACATTCACAAGCAGTGTTTTTTCCAAAGCAGCGCTGATGCTCAGTTCGCTGATGCTCAGTTCGCTGATGCTCAGTTCAGGGGCGGGGGAGGAACTTGTCCAAAATTCAGAAAGCCTGTGGTATTTAGAGAAAATGGGGAATGATGGCAATCTCAACAATATTTTTATTAAAATCTATGATGGTTTTCTTTCAAAATTAGTAACGAAATACTAAAATGTCCCTTAACTAGTCAGAGCAATGTACCCACGCTAGGAAAATGCAATAAATAATGGTTATGTTTCTTCTTGCAAGACTGAGAAGGGACGTCCTTGAGCAACAGTGTTTCAAATTGAGAATTGAGCACCGGGCCAGCTCCTGCCTGTCAGGGGCTGCTTTTCTCTTCCTCATAACAAAGCAATAACAACCAGTGAAAACTATGGCTAAATTTAGCACAGTGTATTCTTGTTTACTGTAGAATTGTTATTTTAAGAATGTTTCATCACGTTTCTTTAGCAATGCTAGAAAAGAATTAATTTGGTAAAGACAATATTTCAAATTATGGGATGTAAAAAAGAAAAATAATACAAAGGATTTGGGCAATCAAATCTTGCAATACATACATGTGTGATGGTGTACCCAACCACTGAACCAAATCCTGACAGACCACAGTAAGCTGGTTGCTTCTGTCCACATCAGTACTCGGACACCTCCCTCCCCCAGAACATACCTCCCCCTGGGCAGCTCCCTAAACTGGACAGCAGGACAGCCCATCTGCCCACAAGCCCACCTGTATCCACCATTAACACTTGCTTTATTCCATGACACATTGCCAGACAGCCCACCTTCCCCTGACAAGACAATGCGTCCTTCCATCTCAAGGACAGTAGGTGACAAAGATACAAATGTCCCCTCTCACTGCTGGTATGAACGAGACGTGGGTAGACACCTCCCTGCTGCCAAAAGCACAACCAGAGACCTAGAATAACACAAGAGGCAACCAGAGAACTCTAAAAGGTTTTCTGCAGAAGGAGGGTTGGTTTGCGGCCCCTGGAAGGGAAGAACAGCACAGCAGCAGGGAGCTTTATGTCCCTGGACCGAACAGAGGTGGCTGCAGCACAGTATCCATGGGTGGCTTGTGGGCTTATTCCCCTTGTAATGGAGTGGACACCTCTGACAATACCAGGCCAGCCTGACACCACCCAGAAGGGGGATGAGTGAAGCCCTGTGGCATAAGGGGCATAGGAGGCACTCACCTGCTCGCCACCCAGAAACACCTGGTGAGCGGGGGCTCCTGAAGGAGGACCCACCGGGGAAGCCTCTTTGTCAGATGGCTTCTGGGGCCCACTGAGTGACACTCAGGGCCCAGCCTGGGAAGATCCTTCTGCCCCTCAGGTGGCATCAGCAGGGATCCTGGGAGGCACAGGGACAAGGATAAGTCAAGCAGGAGACGACAGCATAGCAGAGTCTGGCAATTAGACAGCCTGTGCAACCACAGCCTGCAAGATAGGCCAGGACCCACCTGCCAAACCTAAACGGGCGACTGCTTTCTAAAGTAAAAGATTAAACAGGACCCGGAATCTCCTAACATGGCAGAATGTCCAACGTACGGTTGAAAATCCACGGTCATACCAAGACTCAGGAAAAGGATAACCAGAATGAGAAAGGTCAGCTGCCACCAACACCAAGACAAACCAGATGTTGAAATTATCTGACAGGGACTTCAAAGTAGGTGCCATTAAAAAATGCTTCAGGAATTACAGATTCTCTTGAAATTAATGAAACCCTAGAAAATCTCAGCCCTTTCCTCTCAGCTCCAGGGTTGGCAGCTGCTTTCTGCAGGACTGCCTCTGGCCACTCTAGCAGTTGGTGCTCTCTTACTCCCGTTAGGGCCACCACCTTCTGCCTGTTTTACCGGCTCTGCATAGGCTTGTGTCTATTGTTAAAAGAAAAACTGTAGACAATTAAATTTAACAGAGTTTAATCGAGCCAAGAACAAATCTCACCTACACCCCGAACCCAAATAGGTCTGGAGACACTGAGTTGCCATGGTCTGAGAGGATTTGAGGACAGAAAAAGGAAAGTGAGGGACAAAAACCAGAAGCAAGGTGCAGACACGGCAGATTGACTACAGCTTGGCATTCGCGGTCTGTGAAAACAGGGTTTGAACACTGGCCACCTTTGATTGCATGAAACGTGGTGATCGGACTGAGTAGGTTACAGCCTGTTTACACATCCAGGTGGGTTATTGCTCACTGAGGACAGAGAAACCTTTTGGCCAGAACTTAAAATATTCAAGGAGGCAGAGTTAGGCTAAACTTAATTTAACACTATGTTCACATCAGTCCTGCAGTTTCTGCCTCCTGTCTGCACCAACTGACAGAGAGGGCTATGCAGGTTTAGAAAACATTCATTTGCAGAGAGGTAGAAGAAGGTTTATATCTTACTGTCTTGGAAAATGCCTCAAAATCCTCTTTTGACATTTTTTTCCTCCCACATCCTTTTGTTTCTGGCTTTGATCAGAGGTTATTCATCCATCAGCCAAGTCTTGCTGGCTGCCATCTCCCAGTCCCTATCTGGCTACAAACCCCATCCTGTACCTCACCTTAAGGATGGGGGCAGGTCCAGCTCCCGAGTTCAGACTTGACCAGCCTCCCAGCACGGCACTCAGCAAACGCCTTCCAGGGCGGAAGTGGGAGGAGCTATGCTGTATCTCCCACTCTTTTTCAAAAATCTAAAGACAAATTGAATGATGCCACTGCCCTGCTTAGAGTCCCCAGTGTCTCTCTGTGGTTTTTAGGAAAAACATTAGGGAATCCCAAGGCTTCCCTGACCCTGGCAGTGTCACCTCCACCTGGGCTTCTGTGCCATACTTGCCCCACACCCTTGACCACTCTGGTCCTCCTAGCAGGGCAGCCCCAGCTCATGCTCATGGTGCACAGCATGGGCTGCCTCCTGGGACTGCTGACCCTCTCTTCTCTGAGCCCCTCTTTCTCTCCCGGGCCACCACCCCTCACACTCAGCCTCCCAACCCCCACTCGTGTGGATGTTCCATCACAACTTCACCGGGCCCAGCAGGCTCCCAGCTCCCCATGGGCATGTATCTCCCCCTTCCCATCTCGTGTTGTAGGCATCCAACAAATGTTCATCCCGGGAATGGTCTCTGCTGCTTTTCATGTGAAATGAGCCCTCCCTAATGACCCCAGCAGATTCTTCCAGACTCATCGCCTGTTTTTTTTTTTTTTTTTTTTTGAGACAGGTGCCCAGGCTGTAGTGCAGTTTCCTGGTCATAGCCCACTGCAGCCCTGAACTCCTGGGCTCAACAGAGCCTCTCACCTCAGCCCCCAAGTAGTTGGGACTATTGGCCCATGCCGCTGTGCCTGTCTAATTTTGTTTTTAGAGACAAAGTCTAACTGTGTTTACCAAGCTGGCGTCCAACTCCTAGGCTTAAGCTATCCTCCCATCTCAGCCTCCCAGGTGGCTGGGATTGCAGGTGCATGCCACCATGCCCAGCAGCCCTTGTATTCATATCTGTGACATGTACTTTTCAGTATTTGAGTCCTGGAAAACATCACCATGGAAGAGACAACTGACAATGTGTCTTTAGACATTTTCCTCACCAGAGAATGTGTCACTGGATGTCATTGTCACAGTGGCAGCAGGAGGTTGTTAAACTTCAAAGGGATGCCTGTTTGTTATAAAGCCTTTAAAGACAAGATATAGCATGCTCTGCGTGGGAGGGGTAAGGTTTGATCCCTCAGAAAATGAACTTAGCTGACGTTTTCTGAGTGTTTCTTGTGTTCTGGCTGTACTCTAGACTCTGTCTCAGCAGGCACTACTATTAGTCATTCCCTCTTAACAGTGGGGAAACTGAGGTTTGGATAAGGCGAGTAGCATGCTAGAGGTCTCTCATTGAGAGGCAGAATTGAGATTGGAAGTGAGGCCAGCTCACCTGGGACAGCTGTTTTTAATCACTATACTAGAGATGCTACAGAGGGTGCAGAGGGAACAGAATTGTAGGCCATAAGTGCCTTAAAGAGGCTCTTTTCTTTCCTTTCTTTTCTTCTTCTTTCTTTCTTTCTTTCTTTCTTCTTTCTTTCTTTCTTTCTTTCTTGCTTTCTTGCTTTCTTTCTCTTTCTTTCTTTCTTTCTTTCTTTCTTTCTTTCTTTCTTTCTTTCTTTCTTTCTTTCTTTCTTTCTTTCTTTCTTTCTTTCCTTTTCTTTCTTTCAACAGAGTCTCACTCTGTTGCCCGGGCTAGAGTATCATGGCCTCATAGCAACCTCAAATTCCTGGGCTCAAGCAATCCTGCTGCCTCAGCCTCCCAAGTAGCTGGGACTACAGGCATGTGCCACCATGCTCGGCTAATTTTTTCTATATATATTAGTTGGCCAATTAATTTCTTTCTATTTTTAGTAGAGACAGGATCTCACTCTTGCTCAGGCTGGTTTCGAACTCCTGACTTTGAGCGATCCTCCCACCTCAGCCTCCCAGAGTGCTATGATAACAGGAGTGAGCCACCGCGCCTGGCCTAGAGAGGTTTTCTTAATCAGGGCCCAGCAAGCATATTGTTTCTGTGGTGGCTTAACACAGCCCTAAAACATTCCACAGGAGGTTGACGTCATGGCTCCCTGGGCATTTATTCTCAGCCAACCTCCTGCCCATGCCCCAAGTAAAAGCAGTTTTAGGGACTACCAGTGCCCCAAGGATCATGGTGGTGTTAAAGAGTTAAACTTGCAAAGCAATATGGCCAAAAATTTTCATTGACAGCTACTGAAGATAGCACGTGGCAGTGTCAAAACTGATACTTCGAATGAAGCTAAAACTAGACTAGACAAGCCAGCCAGAGGGTCTCTACAGTGCCCTTCCATGCCAGACAATGAAAGATGGGACACCATTCTCCATGCCCCATCATTTCCAAGGAAGTAAGGACAAATACGTTTGGGGTAAAGGAAAGCAGTATCAGGGCATTGAGTTCCTAGTCCCAGTTCACACACAACTATTTGTGTGAAACTGAGCAAATCACTAGTGTTGGCCTCGATCTCCTGCTCTGATTTTAGCCAAGGAACCGTCATCTCTAGGAAGTTTTCCATGATTGCCCAAGGCTGGGATCCCCCACTGTGTGGCCCTTGTCTATTTATCTACCTAATTTCCTGAGAAAGAGCTCATTTCAGCTAAGGGATATTTCCTCATGGCTCTATACCCCCGAAGCCTGGCACAGGGCGGATGCCCATGTTGGCCAGCTAAGGCTGCTGTAACGAAGGTCCACAGCTGGGGTGGCATAAACAACAGTTTATCGTATCACAGTTCTGGAGGCCAGAGGTCCTAGATGAAGGTGTTGGCAGGTTGGTTTCTTCTGAGGCTTTTCTCCTTGGCTTGTAGGAGACAGTCTCCTCCCACTTTCCTTACATGGTCTTCCCTTTGTATGAGTCTGTGTCCTAATCTCCGAATCTTGTAAGGACACCAGTCAGATTGGATTAGGTCACCACGATGACCTCATTTTACCTTAATTACCTATTTAAAGGCCCTATCTCCAAATAAGGGCACAGTCTGAGGTTCTGGAAATCAGGACTTCACCATATGATTTTGAAGGTACTTAATTCAGCCTACAGCAGGGCCCAAGATGTTTCAGGTGAACATATTAAATCTCAGCCTATGGTTTTAATGGGGTCATGTTGATATGACATTTGGATTTAAGCTGTGAGTCAGCCTCAGCCAGTTGGCTTTAGCTCTCCTCTGCCCATTTATTTCTAGAGGTCTTCCAGACTCTTGGGAGAGCTTAGGAAACCTCCTGTGGCTTAGGAAATGCCTGTGGCTGGCCACCACCACTGCT
>VSMD01064102.1:0-13422 GCA_008750895.1 Mirza zaza | reverse complement strand
GCCACCATGCCCGGCGAATTTTTTCTATATATATTAGTTGGCCAATTAATTTCTTTCTATTTATAGTACAGATGGGGTCTCGCTCTTGCTCAGGCTGGTCTCGAGTAACACCATATTTTTATTGTGTCTATGTTTAGATATGTTTAGGTACACAAACATTCATTGTGTTATAATTGCCTATAGTATTCTGTACAGTAACACTCTGCACAGGTTTGTAGCCTAGATGTGCAGCAGGCTACGCCGTGTAGGTTTGTGTTAGTATACTCTACGATGTTAGACAATGGCAAAATTGCCTAATGACACATTTCTCGGAACATAACCCTGTAACCAAGCAACACATTACTCCATACCATCATTTGGCACACATGATCATACAAAAGTTAACGCTCTGCATTGATTATTTTTGCCCTTTAAAAGTCCACTAACTGTAAAGAATTTGAGAAAGAGAGAGTTGACTTTTCATCTATTTCTTCAGCATGGCCATTTTAGCACTGTGTAAATGTGTCCTTCTTACTTAGAATATACATATCTTGGACATTTCAATGCAGCGCCCAGGCTTGGCTGAGCAGAAAATATCACTGAGTTAGGGCTTGACACACCTGGGCTATAGTGACAGCTCTATCTATGGCTTTGAGATCTTACCTCACCAACCAAATCTCTTCGTGTCATCGTTCTGTCTATAAATAAAGATAATCTCATGTGTTTAGCCCATGCCACAGGTTGCTCTACATAAGAAGCCAAATTAATGTTTGTGAAAATGAGAGATGGACTGTAGCCTGATTCAGCAACCCACAAACTTAATGGCAAAGATGGTTTAGCCCCCGACCTAATAACCTTCTACAAATTTAAAAACATAGGAAAGAAAAAAGGCAATCCTACCAGAACCCTGTCTTCTTGAAAAGTAGTATTTCTCGCCTATAAACATTTAAACCAGGAGGGTTTTTTATTTATTTGCAGACAAATATAAATACACGGGGAAATCAGGCAAAATACTAATGTTCACCCACCTTGAGCTCATTTATTTTCAGTGTGATGTGGTGTGTAGAGCCCTGGTCTGCTAGAAGGAGGTTTTTTAGAGACATCCTGCCCTCACAGTGCTCCATCTGCCTGCGAATCTTCTGCAGTTCTATAAGCATCCACGTTTCCTGCTTGTCATTTTCTCTGTTGGTTTCAATTACTTTATTATGGTTGGCATCTTGGCAGGTACCAAGATGAGTGATTTCAGTTGTGGTTACTGGAAAAACAAGGGAGGGCCACAAAAATCAGAATTCCTAGCTAGCAAGGTGGTAGGGCCTCAAAAGGCATCCTTAATGGATAAAATCATACCTACTTCCTTTGATTTGATTCTGAAAATTTTGTGCGTAAATGACTTTGAATCTATCTCTTTCAAAGCATTGGTTCTGAAACTAGTTTTATGTAAGCTACTTTCTCTTTTAAATTGCATATGCAGCTGATAGCTGATACAAAGAGAAAGATGTCCCAAGCTCACCTGTCTGGTGCTGGGGGTGACCAGGAAGCTGAATGACCAGGGTCTGGTAATGCTTCTGGGCATCAGTGAACTGTGACTGTATTTTCCGCTTGTCATCATCTCCAAACATCTCTGAGCCTTGGCTATTTCTGATAAACTCTTGGTAATGTAACTCAAGGTCCTGTATTGTCTTCAGGTAATCTTCCTGCCGCATCGTTTTCAGCTGGAAGCAAACCAAGCAGAAGTGATTTGAGATTTATGATGGCCATGTGATCCAGAAGAGTTGGCCGAAAAAATGTCCCTGCTAGATGGGGCACAAGGCAACACTCATTGGAGGCCCATTATGATATAAAAGGTCTGCGGGTTTAGACGTTGCCCCCAAGAACCAGAGCAGTAGGATACCGATTGTTTCTTCCTACGGAATTTTTTTCTTTAAATGAAATATTACTCAGAAGCCCCCAAATATAGAGCAGAATGCAGCAAAGCAGCTCTGACTACAAAAAGAAAATGGGTTGGAGGACCCCAAAACTTCCTTATCCTGTGCCCCTCTCTTCACTTCCATCCCTACATCTGCTAAAGGACCCACACACACCCCTAGGATTCTTCAGACCCTAATTTGAAAACCACTGATTTAGTGTAACCAATGCTTTGGGTGCTTTTCTAAGAATTCCATCCCACCTTTTACCCCTGTAATACTCAGGTAATCATTATGACCTAACTGTCCATTACATCTAAGGAGAACAGGACCCAGAATCTTACAGGACCCAGGCCTTTTCCACAGGTACTTGTGGCTTCTCAGGGCACTTGAATTAATATAACCTCTTTGTCTCCTAACCAGCCATGTGCTAATTCTTCCCGTTCTCCCCGCTGGGCAGACCAAACCCTCTAAGGAGGACTAAGCTGACTCTCATGACGAGCTACAAAAGCATTGGCTGCACAGCTCCAGTCTAACTGGTGGGAGCGAGCACTTGCAGGGAGCAGCATGGCACAACCTCCGGCAGCCTGAGTGGTCCCCAGGATGTACCTTGGCGATAGTCATGGCCCTGATTTTCTCGATGTCAATCATGCAGTAATGCCAGGACACCAGGCTCTTCATGTTGATGTAGAGCTGGTTCCACAGAGCCAAGATGGCTTCGTAGTATTGCTCAATCCTAGGAGGCACAAAGGGGAAACATGCTAAAGCCAGACTTTCAAACTTCATCCCACCTGGGAAACCTGGACATGCCTACACAACTGCAGAACAATCATTAATACAACAATCACTCAAAGAGTAACTGGTATCTGCATAATTTTCAAAACAGTCAACATTTCAATGGATTTGGATTCATTTACTCCCCCAAAAGTATATTCTCAATTTATCTGTGATACATTATTGGCTGAAATACACACTACAATTTTTTGTTGTCATCTTGCTTATCAGCCAGCATTTAACTGGCAGAGGTCTAACACGCTGATGACCTCCCACGCTTGGTCTTGCGCATGCGGCCTGTTCTGCGTGTGGCTGAAGATTGCCATACTAAAAGGTTTATAAGAATCTGCCATGGACAATCTGTAAAATGAATGCTCTAGCTATTGATGAACAAATATTGATATTAAAGGCATTTTATATCTGTGGCTACACGTACAATGATTGATTTTCTAAAACAGAAAGAAGAACCTTAAAACAACACCTTCAAAGTGTTAAGTATTACTTACTCCAGCCCTCCTACACAGTCATACATTTCTTTTTATCTTCTAATAAGAACAGTCTCTTCAACATAAAATTGCATGATAAAGTGAAAGGGACCGTCGCAAGGTTCCTTTTTTGAGGAGGTGATTATGGCAAAGAACCGTTGTCTAAGCTTCTTATATAAGCACTTGCCCCCTTTCTCCCCACTTGCATTCGTGCCGTGGCTATTAGGAACTTACTTGCCAGAGAGGTCCACGGCCAATGGATTTGGAGGAGGAATAATCAGCCCAACAGAGGGAACGAGCATGTCAACGCCTCCTGGACCTGTCACATACCACTTGCTACGCTCAGTGTTGTCCTTCAGGATGCACTCGTCCCCTTTGTGCACGATTTTCTGTAAGGCAAGCACCTCATGGTCTCACTTTATTCATAAGTACATGTTTTTATCTTATCTTTATCTCCAGAGAAATAATTCTCTAAATGAACTCCAGCATCTAAAAGCTTCTAAATTGACTCCAGCATCTACATAGCTTCTTAAAATGACTACCTAAAATATGACACTATCCTACCTAGCAAAATGTAACAATCTTGATTTTTATGTATTTTGATCTTCACTTCAACTTACTTCTTCCTTCTCCTTACCACACAAGTTCTTAATGCATTTCCACAGGGTAGAGTAAACCCTACTGTTTAATAAAGTTTATCTAACCAACTAATCACATTTTATATCTGTTAAGTCCTACATCATTTTATAATAAAAAATAGAGCTGTAGGAATCATATAATTAATAAAAACAAGTAATTTTTCTATACAAATGCTTATATTTACCAGTGAGCCTGAAGAATTGACATGCTGCTCAATTACTGCATGAAATTTGCAATGACATTCACCTTATATGCAGCTTAATAGTGTCATTTCTCATTTCTTTAGTCAGAAATTTAAAGATGAGAGTGATCACAGATAAATAAGTTTCAAATATTGAAAGAAGTATTAAGCTCTAAACAGAATTGTTTAAAGTTCTAAAAATAACTATTGTCCTAATTGTTGACAACAATCATATGCTTCAGAACAGAACTGCTGCATTTGTTCAACAGCTTGCTTCTTTATATATAAAAGAAAAGACACATTGAACTATAGTGATTATTGAAACCTAGATTAAGTTTTGTTCTCTTAACAAAAATCCACTGTAAAGAAAGGGAAAACTTTTGTATCATTCTGAATGGTGGAGTACACACCTGGTCCTGTTTGTAGTCGCACAGAGCCCTGAGGATAATGGGTTTATTGCTTCTGTAGTCTGGGTTACGTGGCTTCAGCTGTACAATCTTCTTGGATTTGTTTACCAAGTTCTGCACCTGACGTTTGTATTCAAGGATTTTCTCTCGTTCTTTCTGAAATTGCAAATAAAATCATACTTTAACATAAACACTCTGTGAATTTTAGAGGTGATCTTCAAATGGCATTAATGTAGCTACTGTGACATTACAAATTAAATCACTATAGTTGCATTAACTGCAAAAAGCCACAAATTCGTCAGCACGAAATCTGAGAACCTTTCACAATAAGATTCTCCAGAAGTTGCATAGCCATAGCCTGACCATAGGTGGACAGGAAAGAATATCCTTGTGTGAAAGGATTATGTCAATAAAATTTAACATCTCCTTTCCCTAAGGAATTATCATGTTAAGTAATCAGTGCTCTCTCTGTTTTGTGCCAAGCAAATTATCCAGACAACTAAGGTAACTCTTAATAGTAGTGAGCATGTCAAGAAATTCATTTTGAGAAAAGCCACCGAAAGATGAAGAAAACGCTTGCTTGGGCTCTGGGTGTGCTTGAACAATAATCCCAACCAGCAGCCTGAGCTACGTCCAGGGGTGCATTTTATCTCCCACGCCAGGTGCAGCTGCTGAAGTTCTAGGTCTGAGACACTACCTCCAGCTCCTTGATCTGTTCCAGCAGGTGTTGCAGGGGCATGTTCTTGTCGCAGGGGTACTTCTTCCTGATGGAGTCCTGAAGCCCCTTCAGGTATGCTTCAGTCGACTGGGCCTCTTCAAAAAACTGTTAAGAATGAGAGTGGCCCCAAGCCAATGAGAAGCAACTCAATACGAAATCTCATCTAGTAGTTGTGCTTCCAGGACTATCATCCCTAAGCCTCTCTTTGCTAGGTGGTTAAAGGAAAAGAACGAACCGAAAGTATTTAAGTACGTGACAGTGGAAACCTATTTGAGTGACTAGTGGCCAGGTTACAAATCTATGCTCTTCTACACTAAAAACCAGTAAAGAGGATTTATGAATACTTTCAAGATTATTTTCAGTGCTTTTTAAGATATACTCAAAAGATACGATATTACAACATAAAAGACAATGAAATTATTACGAATTATAAAAACCTGAAAGTAGGCAGCATTTTCTTTGAGGTGAACATCTATGCATTTGGTGATCTGAAGAATCCAACTCCACTGTGTCTGCAGAGTGTCCATATAGGCCTGAAATGAGAACATGCCTGCTGTCTTGGCCCTGCTCAGCTGCAGAGATGCATACATTCCTCCAGAGATGTATGAGCCTGAAGGAAAGCTAGTAAACAGTTTTTTATCTAATTCTAAGTCAGGCAAACTGTTTTCATTCTCAGTTACAAAGAGAATGCGTTCTCTCCTACGAGAGAACTGTTCATATGGTCAAAATTAAATTTTAAAGTCAGCTTCATGAATAGATACCATTAGGAGTATGAGTCAAAATATACATTATCCAAATAGCAGAGCTACTGACCAATCAGGGTTAACCCTGGCGCAGGGTCTAGTAATAAGCCCTGTCCCTGGACAGTTGCTGGATCATGGGGAGGGGAGAAGCATCCAGGTGAAGGGCTTGGAGGTGCTTAAAGCAGTGATTCTTACCAACTGATACAGAAGTTTCGATTTTTTAAACAACCAGTATGGTCCTATCAGTGTTACCATTAGTTATCATTATAACTAATGTCATCCTTGAGCACAGCCCACAGATGGCAGCCTAGGGCAGAGGGTCAGCAATCTACAGTCCAAAGGCCACATCTGGCCCACTTCCTGTCCTTGTAAATAAAGTTTTATTGGAATACAGCAATATTCATTCATTTACATATTGTCTATGGCTGCTTTTGCATTATAATGGCAGAGTTATGTAATTATGACACAGACCAACGACCCACAAGTATAAAACATCAGTCCTTTTCTGAAAAAGTTTGCCAACCCCTGACCGAGGGTATTGATCCCAAAATAGAAAATAAAGTTAGCACAGCTTCATGATGGATAAGAATCATTCATTTGTATAGTCTTACTTTATGAAAAGTTTCCTTTTTTTTTTCCAAACAAAAATATAAACCTCAGGAAGTCTACCTCAATTTTGTCTGAGGCTGGATGCTGATTGAGGACAAGTTGGTCACTTTCTTGCTTAAGCTTATTGAGCTCTTTCTCCTTAACTTCCAGTTGACTCATGCGTATCTGTGAATGGAAAAAATCAATCACTCACTAAGTCCCCACTAAGCTTCCATCACTCCCACAGCATTTAAAGGAAGTTAAATACAAAACTGCACTTTGGAAAGGAACAATGCCAAAGGATCACACTATGTTTCCCTCAAGAATCGTAGCATTTTTTTAAGGCTGGAAAGAATGTCTGATACAAGATAGAAGGTGGCTGGGTTCAGAGCAGTGACGTGGCTTGTCCAAGGTCACACAGGAAGAGAGACACAGCTATGATTAATGGGGAGGTTTTCTAAGTCCAGGTTTCAGTCCACCCTACTACAGGGCCACACACCCTGGGTCATCTGAATGAACCACTTCTTATCCTGTCTAAGCTAACTATTGTCGTCTGGGACATGAAACAACGTACGGCCCCTCTTCACTCACTGGAAAGTGTTCAGGAAGGGTTTCCCATGACCATTTCACTGAGGCTGAATTGCAAGCGGCTGACTAATTACTGAAAGGCCCTCACATCCCTCCAAGGCAACCGCCTCCACTGTCCGCAACTACACGGGGAGCTTACGGAGAAGGCCTCCTGCTTCTGGGCGATGTTGGTGTTCTTGTCGCTCCAGTCGTAGAGCAGCTCCTCCTCCTCGCAGTCATTGATCCACATGATCTCCCGGGATGTGGCCTGGATGATGTTCTGCAGCTGTCGCAGGTGATCCATTCTGTCAAAGGATGCTTTCTGCACGGTAAGTTCAAAAGCAGCGTTAGAATAACAATACGCAGGTGAATGGTGTTCTCTGCAGATCTTACAGATTAACCCCTTCCCTCCCCCCCAAAAAAAATCACAAAAATAGGAAAAATATTAATCTTGTGCATTCACTGACCACCTGGTATGGGGAAAAGATCCATCCAAATTTGCAGTCGACAAGACAGCAATTTTAGATTGAGTGGAACAGCCTATTCTCAAAGGATCATGATTCATATAGTGATGTTTGGGTTCAGTAATTAGGGTTTTTTAACAATCTTTTTATAGGCTGGTCAAATAAAGCAGTGGGAGTGGAGAAGGAACAAAGGAATCTGTAACTGGTTGTGATCAATTAGTTGTAAACACCACTGCGCTTGGACCAAGCAACAATATATTTTACTCTTCTAAATAAGGTCTTATAAACTTTTCTTTTTTGTATTTTTTATTGATATATTTTTAGAGTATATGTGGCATTTTGATACATGTATACAACATGTAATGATCAAACTAAGGTAATTAGGGTATCCATCACCTCAAACATTTATCTTTTCTCTGTGTTGGGAACATTACAACTCCTCTCTCTTCTAGCTATTCTGAAATGTACAATAAATTATTGCTAACTATAATTTCCTTACTGTACTATGGAATGTTAGAACTTCTACCAACTAGAAGCCTTCTAGCCAACTGTATTTTTGTATCCATCAACAATTAATTTTAACTATGAAGGGGAAAATGGACTCTTAGATATATCTTTTCCTACCCTTTTCCTTTCCCTAAAAATTCAAAGAGCTATCAGTCACACCCCAGCCCTAATAGGAAAATTTGCTGTGTCACCACTTAGCCATGTTATTTAAAAAGTGTCACTGCCAACAAGGAAATATTGAAAAAATGAAGATTGGCTGACACAAATAGGCAGAAGAACGGAAAACTCTCTTCTAATTATGAATCAAATAATTGATACATTCTATCACAAAATTGTGATGGCAGTCTGGCAGACATCCATCTGAGGAAAATAAGTTTTATTTTTGCTTATACTTCTTAAAAAAGATCGTAATTCACAAGTGGCAAAAATTTATTACTTTAACTGCAAGTATTTAACAAGTGCCATTTATGTGATACAACTTGAAAACACACACACACACTTCCAGGGTTGTTAGGTTAGCACTTTCCAGGGTCCTTATGCCAAGCAGGTGCCTCACCCCCAGGAGGTGCTTGGTATTTCCCCGAACTGAATTCAATTGCGAACAATGGAGCCTTTGTGCAATTCAGAAATAAACTGACTTACCAGCAGGTTTTCATATTCCTCCTCCAACTGGTAGATCGCAGACTTCTCACGCTAGAAAATGAGGAAAAAAGCAGGTAATTCTTTAATTCCCCTTGTAGATTTGTATAGCAAGAGCAGCCCTTCTAAACCTTTTTGTCAGATACTGGCCTCAGATCCCTCAGTAAAAAGAAGTATTTGCTCTACGAAATTTTTTACTCCCTGGGGACCTTTTCTCAGGGGGTTTGAAGGCAAACCCTTGCTGGCCATCTCCACAAAGGTAAGGCTTGAACACAGTCACTTAAAGACTCAACATGTTACAACATTTTTTTAAAAGTTTAGAAATATGATTTAGGATTTCCTAGATATTAAAGAAATGGGAAGAAAGTTGGTCAGGTACTCAGGTAGACCAAAAAAAAAAAAAAGCTGGAAGAAGGAGGAAGAGTAGCTTTGGTCTAAGTTAGTGATTTGAACTTCTAGAGCTCTGGGGGGAAACCAAACACTTAAGGTCACATTAATATTTTATGCAAAATTCTCAACCTAGCTTTGAGTCTGACTTTATTCAGCATAGTAGGGCCATCAGGATGAGACCTGATTTCCTTCAGTAGAAATACATTTTAATTACCACCTAGGAAAGGATTAATGACACAGACTACTGCATATGATTGTTGCATTTTCTCTATCAGAAGAGATGCTCTGCTTTCTGCAGAAATGAACTACCACTTCCAAAGATATTTATTTACAAACTGCAAACGAATGAGTGTTTGCACACCCTTGGCCTTCTGTTTAACTCCTCAAGGGTTATTAATACGATCTCTAGGAGGGCTATCCAATTCCACTTACCCATTTATAAAATGGGATCTTATAAAATGTCCCGTCTCTTGGGAAAAAATTATAGCCTAATGTTTCAGACCAAATTGCCTAGGATTTAACTGTAAATAAATTGTAATCACACAGTCTTTCAGTACGATTTTTTAAAACTCTAAAATGAAACACTGAAAAGTACCAGGTCGGCTTTGATTTTGTCCAGTTGCCAACGATAGTCCCCGATGGCATTGTGGATGCTCCTGTGGCTGTTGATGTGCTGCTCCACCGAGGCCAGGTCCACGCCCCAGGCCACCGTCTCCATCTCTGCCTGCGCAGGGACAGGAAAAGAGAGGTGCCCTTTGTTATCATGCCTTTGCGTCTGACTCACTTATGTACACAGCAGGGGTCAAAAAGCACCAAGGGACATAAGCTAAGATCACATTTTCTGAAGAAAAAGAAACCTATGTGTGCACGTGCAGGTGAGCATGCACACAGATATTAGTATGTGTGCACACATATGTATGATATAATGATGTTATAAAATACCCATAGACATTTCTTTATTCAACTGTTTTTAAATGTGCATCAAAAATTGTTAAGCACAGTCATGCACTGTTTCCCAAGGTAAATAGCTAACCTAAAAGTATCTTTCATTGTTTATTTCTTTACGCTGTTTTGATAAATGTAATCGTTGGCTCTTTTACCTTTCCCTTTCAGGATGCAACGCTCTCTACGGCCCATCTCAAAGGGAAGTTACTATACATACTCAAGGTCTTAGTGTTGGCAATATTAAGATTGTGAATTTACCTTAGTTTCTTTTTAAAATTAAATCTGACTAAATGTATTTGAGTCTCAAATTTAAGAATGTCACATAGTAAGAATGAAACACATTGTTCCCCAAGTTTCACTCTGGGGCAAGTCCATTACATCATCCCTCTTTTGCATGAGTACATGTAAATTTCCAAATCACCTGTGTCATCTCTTGGACATGCCAAGGGCAAGCATTCCAGTTGGGGATTGCAACAAGAACATAATACACATTGTTCTAAGCCACATCCATGTTCTAACAGACTGGGCAGGACTCCAGAATGAGAAGCCATTTCAGAGTCAGACGACTGGCAGTTACCTGGGACTTTGGCCCTCCTTTCCTGCAGCTGTCTGGGCTTTAAAACAGAAACAGCCAGGTGTGTGCATTGGGAGGTTAGCTAGATGACCAGGCTCCAGGCAGGCCTTTCATTACCAGCCAGGTGTATGGTATCTGACCCGCCCATCAGCAAACACAAATCAAGGCAACAAAACAAAGCCTGGCAGCAGATGCGTGCTGGCCTCCTGATTGTGCTGCAGCGGCAACAGCTCCCTTATCAGCTGGGCCCTGCAGCCTGGTCTCCTGGGAGCAAGGCAAAGCATGCAGGCCACATACAGAGAAAGAAGAGACAAGAGAGAAGGAGCCAGAGCCAATCCCAGAGCAAACCTACAGCAGGTAACCCAACATCTTTTAGTGTGTTTGAAATGTGAGGGCCGCCTGCCTGATCTGAAAAGCACTGCTCGTCAATTGCTTCTGTTAGAAAATGACTTAAAACTGAGTTCCTGTGATAATGCCTTTTTCCAAAATTTAAAAATTGAGCTTTTGCTACAAAATATTCTTAAAAAGCTGTGCCTAATATGAACATAGAAAATGACAAATCATGGGCTGTCATTTTATCTAACCATCATAGTAACTAAAAAACATTAGGGGATATGATGATTCATAACTAATTTGGTTCAAAGGCTGTTTCGCCTACCATCAGGATCGCTAAGGTGTAGTTCAAGCCCCCTGAACCCTGCCTGGCCCTCCTCTGACCCCTTCACAAGGGCTGGAGCTCCATCTCTCCCCCACTCCCAACTAAGCAAGATTTTATTACAGCTCTCACATGGCAATTAATCGCATGCTGACCTAAACTAAAATTTGGCATTTGGGTGTATGTATCTTGTTTTCTTCAATAATCTCATTTTCAAAACTATGGATAATAATTTTTGAACCCTCAGTTTCTGGTACAATGCCAATACACATAAAATCCTCAAACAAGGTGTGTTCAAAGATTAGAAGGGAATTTGAAAGCACACAAATAGGTTTGTATTTAGGTTTCTGGGATTTTAACTGACTTTTCTCCTCTGTAAGTCCCACCTTCTGTGTTCATAGCCTTTATAATAAATGGGAGAAAAAGTTAATGGAATCAGTGAGTGAGCGAATGAATGAATGTCACAAAATTCCTCACCATCTAAGCAAAAACACACCCCAAAATTTTAAAGTAGTTGAGACATTTTAGAACCCCTGCTAAGCTGGTCCAACAACAACTAATCAAACCAAGCTTTATTATAACCACAACTGTACTGTGTAACAATCTCTCCACAACTTATCATTCTAACACATCCACCTTCTCAAAGGAAGGATGGCTCATTAGTAGTAAGTTTTCATTATAAAATTCCCATCTATGTGATTATGGCATATTTCTACTGCCACCTGTTCATTATAGGACGTAATTACTACACAAAACAAAAAACAATAATTAGCATTGAAAAATACATTGTAGAGACTCCAGTTCTAGGGAAAAGATCATCATATACTTCTGCCATTATTTCACTCACTCCCACACTAGTGACATGATGGTTGCACAAGACAACTGACACTTCAAAAGAATGAGGTAAGCAACCAAATGAGCCCAGACCAGAATGTCCAGTTTGACTCTGTTTCCAGCTCCTCCAATTTGTTAACATTTTAAATGAACCGCCACAACTTGCTTTCTTCTAGTACCTATCAGTAATACAGATAAGGTCAGTTGCCACTGGAGTAGAAAAATGAAGTTATTTAGCACATAAACTCCCACAAGAGATTTTCCAGTTGTGAACAGTAAGAACTGGATATTAAAAGTCCACAAATTAAATTATACCTCTTAAATATTACCTGTGTGATAAAGTATGACTATAAAGGAACGAGGCTAATTCCCTAAGCCACATGGAAACAAAGAACTATCTGAAATTTCATTTATTTCAAAACAGAAGACCGCTTTCAAATTGTATAGGAGGCAAATTCTGAAAATAGTTGCTGTTGCCACCTGTGGTCCAGAACACCACAGGTGAGCAGAACACAGGGGCTGGCCCTGTCATGCTCGATGCACCTGGCCCCCACAGGGTTGGGATGTCGTCTATCAGGAAGCTGCTCACCTTCTGCTGCCTCATCCACCCCAGACAGTCACTGGTGACGCGCTTGGTGAATTCATCCCACCCGGAGCCACTCTGACAGGTGTAACCTCCACCACCCTTGGAGCTGGCCCTCCGGACTCGAGGGACGCTGATGGCTTTATAAAGGGCTCGCATCTGCTCTTGGAGCTGAAGTAGTCTGAAAAGAAAGGAAAACAAAGACTCCATTGCAGGAAGCCAGCCTATGAAAACACACTCTGGGCAAATTTTCCCTTTGCAGAATCTCCCTTATGTCAATTCAGAGGCCGCAAGTGTCTTACGGTATTTGAATATTTTCTTCTTTATTCCCATGACTTGACTCTTGATCATATACAAAAAATTAAATCTTAGGAAAAGGCCCAAAGCCTGAAACATCATGGAAAGTGTAATTGGCTTTGCCTAACCTGGTAGCACCTTTTACTCTCCCGTGAGTTTAGTCCCAGGGATTTTCCTCACCCTGGGCCCTGGGTGGCAGGAAAGTCAATTCAGACTACACCTTTCTGCTTTAAAGTCTTCGTTTCTGACTCTAAGATCTCACTGTTTAACTTTTTTTTTTTTTTTAAATTTCAGCATATTATGGGGGTACAGATTTTAAGGTTTCAATAAATGCCCTTTCCCCTCCACCCCTACAAGTCTGAGATTCCAGCATGACCATCCCCCAGATGGTGCACATCTCACTCATTATGTATGTATATACCCGCCCCCCTCCCCCCTGCCCAATACCCTATTACTGTAGTACCTATGTGTCCACTTAGATGCTGCTCAGTTAATACCAGTTTGCTGGTGAATATATGTGGTGCTTGTTTTTCCATTCTTGGGATACTT